>BMAO01021950.1:0-16829 GCA_019973975.1 Trichonephila clavata
ACAAGTATGATTTATTACCAGAATAATATATATTTATACTTGACTTTAACAGAAGTATACATTTACAGTTTGAGATAAATTGTTCTCAAATTTAACCTAAGTTTTTACTACAGCATCCTTGCGGACATTATGTTCAAAGTAGTTGAAAATAGTTCAAGTTTTAATGCATAAATAATATGTTTAGCGTTTTATGTTGGGAAACAGTTATTTACTAATAATTAATCACAATACTTTTAGTAGGCAAATATAATACGTTTCCATAATATTTCAGATTTAAAAAAATTATGTTTCTCCTTCTACGAAAGAGGAAGAGGTTTATATTTTTCAAACCTCACAATTTTAAATGGCATCAATTTTTTTTGCTCTGCGTTTCAAAAATTTTAGCATTTTTACCAGGAGCATTGACAATAATGAATGCTAAAAATATGGTTTTCCAATAATTACAAAAACATTTAAACACAGTTTCATACATTTTCATGTGTCTTCAATTGAATTTGGTGTTGGTGATCATTTATGTTTTATTTACTCATTTTTTAAAAATAAATATAAAATAATTTTACTCTTAATATGTTAAGTTAAGTAGTTGTGTTTCTGTAATGTGTTTTCATTGCTTGTTTTCAAAATAGGAAGGTACTATATATTATTTGTTCCTATGAATGATTAGAAGAATAAAATTAGTTAAAATAGAAAAATTTTCACTACGGCTTACTTTTCAGTAATAATATTTTGAAAGTGTACAAACTATTTTAGAGCCAGTATTTTGTGTTTCTTTGAAAAGTAAAAAGTGCAGATGATTTTTAGATTAAACTACATATTTTTACAATTGTGTTTTAATTAAGTTTACAATAAATGTTAATGTTTAAGGTTATTATATTCTTATAATAATATTTTAATAATAATGAAATAATGTAAAATTACTGTATTTATGTGATATTCTATTAGTTTTTCTTAAAATTAAACTTGTCATATATAATACATTTGTAGTTACCGAGAGTGAAAACATTATTTGGAGTATATACACTTACTCGTCCTTTTAAATAGCTGTATGATAGTACTCTTTTCAGTAACCGTATCTGCTTTTCCCCTTATTTAATTAAAGAATTAAAATATATTTGAGCAATAAAATGTAAGAAAAAAATGTTCATTTTAATAAAGAAAATTTAATGTTTGTCAATTCCTATTTAATGTTATTTAATAGATTTTCTAAGAGTAAATCGTATTATAAAATAAAAATAAAAACTTATAAATAACAATAACATAAATATTAAACGAAAATTGGTTTCGTCAACTTAGTTAAGCTTTTTATTATTCAGAGAAGGTAATATATAAAATATGTAAATTTAGTACCTTGTAAAAACATTTATTTACAGCAATTTCTAATAATATACTATAATAACTCACAAGTTTTTAGCTATAGAAATAATATTACACATTAAGGAGAAAAAATATCTAATTATTTTAAATTGTTTTCTTCAATTTATATTACTTCATTTGTTTTATACATTTACTATTTAAAATCTGCAATTATTAGGCAAGAAAGAAACTGAGAAAGTAAGTTATGGTAAAGAAAATAGCCTTTGTTAGTTTAAAAGAAAAAATAACTTTGATTCTTAATTCAGTCCAATTATTTGAAAATAATTTGCAATTACAAATCATCTTATTGACAATGCATCATTGCAATAAAAAGTAATAAAATGAAAATAGTTCTTATATAATATTAAAAATAATTTCCATGTTTTATAAAATAAATTACATAGCTTATATTTTCTTCCGATAGCAGAACCTACTCTTAAGTATTATTATCTGTCTTGTTACGTAGATCGAGGTTCAAGGATTCTTGGCAAATCCGTCGCAAAGGAGTTATGGAAATTAATTGTCGAAAAATATCCTTAAAATACAGTAACTATATTCATACAATAAATCTCAGAAGGCCTTCTCTTCTTCTAAAGCGTTCAAACAAAACTATCAGCGTCTAAAATACAAGTATGTTTCAGATTATCCACAAGCAATCGCTCGTCCAACTCAATAGCCTTAAGTAATCCCTAATCGCTGGTTGACTCTTCACGGTCAAAATAATATACTCTGTCAGCGTTCAAAACAAAAGTAACCCAGTTTCGGCGAGTGACTCCCTATTTATACGTGTCACGAAACTTTCGAGAAACATTCGTTCAGATCATGATATAGGTAGATTTCTCCAATAATTTCCAAAAGAAACCAGATGATCACGAACTCCTTCAAAATGGTCAACAGGGGACACAATGCCTGAAATGAAGCCAAAGTGCCTCCATCACCCAACTTCCACTGAATTGCCATTTTAATGTAAGGAACGGCGTTTTCTTGTGAATATTACAATTTTAACAGAAATAAATAACAGATAGTAATGTTAACGCTTCTATACAATCATAAATTATTTTCACAAAATTCGTAAAAATATGTTAAGAGTCCTTGTAACATGGATGACCTAATCTCGAATTCGGCTAAAGGCGTGGGAGGAAGTGAAGGAAAACTCGCCATAATAATTTTTAACTACTTAGTCAGCACACTAATTATCCACAGACACAACTCAAGTAATCAAATTGGATGAGATGTTCCAATAATGAGCAGAGGGTATTTTGCTACGAGAGGCACGAATTCTGAGAAGACTACTAGTAAATTGATTATCCTTTTATGGTTCAATCCACTATTCTAAGATTTGATTTAATATTTAGCTATTGTGACCAATCGTCACTTAAATACCTTCAACGATTTAATGCCTGAAGCGTGCTATCAATGTAACTAATGCCTGATTGGTAGATATCTTTCCTTGTGGTCAGCTTCTCAATATTTCAATCTCCAGGCAACTCCGACTATTCATCTATTCTTCTTTATCTAACGCACTAGCTAGAAAACCTATACTATATATAACTGACCTAATCTGCATATCACCGTTTCTTCTTTCAAAAGGATTGGTTGTGAATGGTAGCCTAAAGATTTCCTAAGAGGTTAGTGGAAGGACGCGTATAGATCCATCACTTACTAAACACAGATATTCAAAATAATTTTGTAAAGCTAATTATTTATTAATTTGTTTACTGAGATCCATCACTTATGCAATTTCATTCGGTAATAAATTTCATAGAAATATTTAAGTTTTATAAAATAAGGATTAACAAAACTATTACGTTTTAGTTTTTAAAGCGGAGCAATTCATATTAATGTACTCCTTTAATAAGAAAATTAAAAATAGGATAAAATATTTACAAAAAAAAATATTTTATTATTGTTTATACAGATAATGTGACTAGCAGTTATGATATAAAATATTGTATGCAGTTTAAATTATTCTTATTAATAAAGCCGTATGAGTAGTTCTTAAAACCATTGTAATTTTCATAAACCTGAGATGTGTCATAATGTTATAATTGTAAACCTAATTTTTATTTTTAAAAAAACCTCACAAAACACATCTGCCTAGCTAAATTTCCTCATTTATTTTTAACAGGAGTATTTCATAGGAATGTCATCAAAACTTTGAGTGTCATCAATTGTTTAAAAACTACCATTACCCTAGTAAATTATAACAATCTATTCCAAAAGACATTGTAAATAAATTACAAGTATAATAGCTGTTACTCAAAATGTGAAAAATATTATTTCCAAAACAAAGCAAAACATACTCTTTATATAATTATGCAATTTAAAAATCTTCTTAAATTTGGAAATAATAAAGATATAGTAAAAGTTCTTAAGAAAATTATGCTAATTATGGCTTAATGGCATTATTACGGCTTAATAGCGTAATAATTTAAATATTAAATAAATACAATGCAGATGTAAGATTTTATAAAAATTAATAATAATTATGTATATAAACATAGTAAAAGCTTATTACAATGTGAGCACTCTAGAAATATTTGAACAGATTTGTTATTTTAATTTTATTTTTGTGAAAACGACACGTTCTTAATAAGCATTTTGGATTAAGTTACATTTTGATTTAATAAATTTTAGTAAAAAAAAGTAATTTACATAAAGCTTTCCGTTTTTTTCTTCTTACTTAAGACCTATTAAAACTAACAATAGCCTTATTTAACAGAATAACTTGATATAAACTCACTTATTGTGGATCATTAATGAAAAATTCCCATTTTTATAAAATGATTGTTTTATAATTTTATATATTATTAAAGCCCCCATTATGTTTTAGATTGCGTGGAATTAGCAGGATTAAGTGTGTTCGAAGTCATAAAAAAATAAGATTTTCGGATTAAATAAACTATTTTTATTTAAAGCAAACATTAAAAATAAAATAAACCATAACAATATGAGTGTATAATACATTCACACGCATACACCTTATATATATATATATATATATATATACTTACAAAAAACACAGGTACGTGCATATATATTTATACATTGTATAGGAATGTAATAGTTTTGCCGTTAGTATAACACATCATGCTCCTTTTATTTTTATAAAAATAGTGTAAAAAGTATTTTTCTCCCTTTTTTGTTGTTTGTGCATATTTAAATGATCCAGAATTGCAGATTCACTTCTCTGTCAATATATTTAGATTAAGGCAAAATCACATCTTTCAAAATAAAAAAGCTGTGCTTTTTAAAAATTTTATATCAACATTTAATTACTGATTCAAGGGGAATATATCTCATTCCGCTAAAACGAAGTAAGTTTTATTTCCTTCAGATGAAAAAAAAAGTAGAATGGTAATGACATTTCTAGTTTTTTTATACATATTCTGAAGATTCTTTCCTGCAAAAAGATTAAGTAGTTTTTTTTATAATTATTGAAAGTAAAAATGATTAAAAAATATTGAGAATTTAAAAAAAAGAGGTTATCAATATTTAAAAAAGCTCTTAATATGAATATCATAAGAAAAAAGATTGCTTTTACGAAAAAAACAAAATAAAGAAAAGGTTCTTTATTTTCTGAGCTTTGATCTCTTTCTTTTTCTTTAACTTATAGCGTTTTACGCTTAGTTGTAAGCATTCACTTTCTTCATCTTCGAATGTTACTCTCTGCAGCTGTTGTTGCCTTTCTTGGAAAGCAAATAACTGTCAGCTCGAAAAGGCTATTTGTGTTGAAAGTCTTCCCAGGATGATGATGACTTTTCTTCATATCAACAGACCATTTTGTATCAAAAGTTCCATAGAATGGAATTTATTTCTATGTATAGTAATAGAAAATGGTGGAACAAATGTTGAATGGAATGAAAATTAATCTTTATAAAAATCAAACTTGTGAATTTTTTCATGAAAAAAATTATTTAATAGCTTAAAGTATATTTACATACATAAACATAATAAATATATATTTACAAATGTATGAGTGTGTGTGTGTGTCTAAGGATAATTAAATTCTCTATTACACTCAACTTTTATATTATCCATTTTATCTTAAAATCTTAAGCTAAGCAGCCAATTAGCTAACTAGCCATCCTAGCAGATGGTCTAAACAGAATACTTCTAATCCCAGATCATTATTCTTGCAGCCCATACGACATTCCTTACTTTGAAGTATAACTCCTAACTAAGAAGGGTACTTAACACATTTGGACATAAATGGTAAAGCCACTTATACTTCACTTGGCATCGTTTTCTCTCAGCGTAATGTTTGTTGATCACTCGCTGAATAAAACCATTTATAAAAAAAATTGGTGCTGATTTGAAACACGACATATAATATATAAATAGTCATGAGTTTATGTACAATCAATCAAGACAGTAAGAAATATGAACCATAGTAGTACAATATACGAAGGCTGTTCAGAAAGTATCGATACTGAATTTATTCTATTTATTCGAGAAAACCCCCAGCGGAGGGACTGTGCTCATCATGCACGAGCATATTTCACCTTGTCTCACAAAATTCGGCAGGTCTGTACAGCGCGCCGTTCAGTCACACTGACTTCTTTCACGTGGAGTGTTTGCGTGCGTTCGTCGAAAAAAGAAAATGTGTGAAAACACGGATTAGCGAATCTGTATCAAGTTTTGCTTTAAGCTCCGTAAAATGGGCACCAAAACCTACGAGATGATGAAAACAACATTTGGAGATGAGGCAATGAGTCGTGCTCGGGTTTTCGAGTGGTTCCGGCGATTCAAGGAGGGTCGTCAATCAGTGAACAGTGATCGACATTCTAGACGCCCATCCACCTCTCGCAATGAGGACAAGATTACACAAGTGAAGGCAGTGGTGCTGATTTTTCCTCTTTCCCAAGATCAAGAACACCTTAAAAGGACACCGGTTTCAGGACATTGAAACCTTAAAACAGAATTCGACACAGCAGTTTCAGGCCATCCCAAAGTCTGAGTTCCAGAAATGTTTCGAGGACTGGAAACATCGTTGGGCCAAGTGTGTTACTGCCAATGGAGCATATTTCGAAGGAGATTGACTCAAAACGTGTTTATGTATGTATGTTTTTGCATAATAAATTCAGTCTCGATACTTTTTGAACAGCCCTCGTATATATATACATATATATATACCCTTTTTTATTTGAAGGAGAGTGGAATTTTGTAAAATTTAAAAATATTTTAAGGTGTGTTTTTCTCTCTTAAAATTATGATATTGTTGAATTAATATCTTGTCTATACAAGATTTGAAGGAAGAAATATTTTGAAAAATTGTGAGAAACATTTACGTAACCCATTATGGTTTCTGTGATTTTAGTTACTAATCATATTCAGTGACTAAAGTGTAAAGGAAAGAGTATTGCTGTAAAATATAAATTTTTCATAAGTATGCATACGTTTTTTTAAAGAAAAGCATAGTACAATTGTATATTTCAAATACTGTTTACATTAGTGCTTCTGCATAATTAAAAGAATCATTTTTAATACTGCAGCTTTTGCAAAGTAATAACTTTATAAAAAAAACTATATTTTAATTAAAGAATTACTATATTTTTTGAATATATTTTTAGTGTTTCGGTTTATCGTATTTCTTTAATTCAAATATCCTTAACTCTAAAAAAAATTCACATTGTAATTGAATTTGGTTTTATGTTTCAGGTTTAATTTTCTTAAGAACAATTGCCGTTTAGTTATTTTTTAGGACATTGAAATATTAGGAAATTCACTAGATTAATTAATTTGGATATCATGTAATAAAACTTCATTTTCGACGTAACACGATTGTCTGAAATTACGCACAAGTATCTTCTTAATATGCAAGCAATATACAAACTGTTTTATTAATTCGGGTTTTTTATCATTTCAAGAACAACATTTCATTTAAAATTTTAAACATTTAAGCATTCTTCATTTCTTAGCCGATTGTGAATAATAAATCATTGGCATTTTTAAATGTGTATTGCCAATTTAATATGAATCTATCATTAACTTTTTGTGTAGTTCTTTTTTTTTTTACACTGAGGCACATTTCTCTCAAATAGAGATTTTATTGATAATCATTTAAAGCTTTTCTACTTTCTTAACGTTAACCGTCTCTCTTTTTTCATTTGCTTGTAGTATAGGACTAATCCAAATAAACTCTCTGCATGGTCTTCTCAAACTGTCAGGTCTCACCTTTCAACAATATTTTTGGTACAATTTTTTTTATAAAAGTCATCAAAAATGATATTCACATTTCATAAGTAAGAAAAAAAGTTATAAACAAAAAATGGTTTCATTTTAAATATTTTTCCGCAATTCTTCCACAAAATAACCTTTATATCCATATTAAAAAACTTTATAACTGCAACTTTCTTATCACTTTCATGTTTTTTTAGCTGTTGAAATTGAAAAAATGAATTGTTGACAACCTTTTTTATCCCTCCACAAGTGGTAAGTTGTTGAACTTGAAAGAAAACTAACAAGCGTAGGGGCGTAAGAAATAAGTAAAGATTTCTTGGATGAAAATGTTGCCGCAAACGCAAGTTTCTTTTCATTTTAAGAATTTATTTGGCTCGAATTAAATTGATGTGTCTGTTTCTTCAACTGAAGTTACATTCGGCTGCATGAGCTTTGAATGCAATTCGCACTTGAAATATTTTGATATTCGGTGTTACACGTAATGATAGTTCACCCTATTTTATACATTTGGTAAGATTCTTTACTATTTGTTATACCACATGTATTTAATTAAAACAACATTAAAATTGGCAGCAACAATTATTTATTTACAAAATATTTTTTTCATTTTTTTTTACTTTATAGTAACAGTTATAAAGGAGGGCGAATAACTTGCATAAATTTTGAAAATTAAAATAGTTTAATTCTGTCATTCACTTCTCTCGCAAGTTGAAACTATCCCAGAAAGGATTAAATTGTGCGGAAGAGCCCGCCTGGGAGGAATTCGTTTTCAGCTTATTGTCTAAGGAGTATGTTTGTGGACCCACAGAAAGACATTTCAAATAAAATGCATTAAACTTGTTCGTCAAAATGTTACCAGGGTCTTCCGAAATGGTAACTCAAAAATTCTGCAATAAAATGGAGCGTTGCTTAGCACTACATATTGAGCATATCTAAGCACCAAATTTGCATTAACGTCACATCAAAACACTTAGTCATAAATCACGACTAGCTAATCAACAGCTACTGATCATGTGTCAAATAGACCTATTCTTTCAATTAAATACTTCCAATGACATTAACAGAACAATATATATAGGGGCATTTTATCTCGCAGTTTTAAACTAGAAAAGACAAAAGAAAAAGCCCTGAAGAACATCCTTTTCAAGATCCTTTCAACCTTGGCAAGAACATCCTTTTCAAGCCAGTTGCCAAAGGTGCGTCACGGTTAATGTTCGTTAACTAGCAAAAATGAATTTTTAAAAACCAAGATAAATTTAACACCATAATCCATGAAATAAAAATAAATAATTTTAAGTGATGGTATTTTTAAAACAGATGTTTCAATTTAATTACATGTAACAAGAAAAGTACACAGTTAAGTCTCACGTTTTATATCACTTGGCAGTGAAATTGCAAGTAATAAATTTTCACCACTGCATTAGTTTGTGTGAAAATGTTTAGATTATAAACGACATATATGAAGTTGTTTTAATAAATATGTCATTTTAGTTGGGTATCATACTATATAATGTCCCATTGTTTCCAAAAACGTTCATAGAGAGTATGGTTTTACTTAATGTTAATTTAAAGTGCTTTTATGTATTAGAGCCTTATAAAGTTTATGTTCCCACGTTTTAAATAGTGCCTTGTGAGTAATCTTGTCATATAAAAGCTTCATAATCATGTAACTCATTTTGCTTACTATCATTCCTATTGTTCAATAATACCAGCCACTTCTCTCATCATTAGTATTTGAAATCTTTTGAAGTTTACCAAGAGCTCGTGTTATTACAAAGGGCATCATAGTATCATTATTAATAAGACTAACAGGGAGTATTTATTGGCAGCAAAATAATGTTAAAAATTAGAAAATCTTAGTTATGCGTTACGATACAAATTTAGCAGCATTAACTCCAAATATTTCCAAATTCGATTGAAATGTGACCTTTATGTTTTATTTTTTTACTGTTAAGAACTTTTAAATAATCACATTTTTAGACTACTTTTATGGAAGAATGTAGTTCTATTATTTGATGACATTAATAACATTACCTACTTATTAATATGCTGTTTTGTTTCTCATTACTTTCAATAGGAGACTGTGGTGATATCTAAAATAAGCCAGTAACAGCCTCCGGACAGGAGTAATCACTTTTGTCTAGTGGTACGTTACGTGCTTACGGAATCGAAAGTCACGGGTTCTAATCTCCAACTTTGGTGACCTGGGCTGAAAAGAAAAACGCAAGCTTTTTGATGTATCGTGACGCCACTTGACGCAGCCAACAAAGTCGTCAGACTCACTTGACGCAACAATAACAACTCACACCCTCGTCATAACAACAAATATTTCGTTATTTTGCCTATCCACCTACTCACTAGCGGGAAAGTACTATGGCGGTATGTAAAATAAGCCAGAAACAGCCTCCGGACAGAATGGATCACTATTGTCAAGTGGTATGTTACGTGCTTACAGCACCGAAGGTTGAGAGTTCTAATCTCCGACAAGATTGATTTCTCCAAGTTGGTCACCATGACAAGTGACATGTTCACACTCTACTCAATAATGAACATAGTTGTTTTAAATGCAATAAATCATGTATAACTTACTGCACCAAGCATTTGTATTCATTCCGTGTCAAGTATAGTGAGAATTTATTTTGCTGAAAAACTTTATTATACTATCTATTTGATTTTACAAGGTATGCTAATATATGCTACTAAACTTATCTTTCAATAAGCCTATTATTTAATTATCTAAGTACATGGATAATTTCTTACATTTAATTGATCAATACATTTCCCACTTTATACAACTTTCCTATGTGAAAAATAAGGGTAATGGGAGAAATTCTCTTTATTAAGATAATAATAACAATAGTAATAAAAGCTGAAGTTAAGTAAAACCATTTTAGGAACTAATTTAAGTTTTTAAATAAACAATTAAAGTAATTAAGCTCATGAAACAAGCACAGATTCATATTGTGAGGGATATTTTTTTTATTATCATCATTAAACTTTTAACTGATACGAACTCAAAAATAACGAAAAACAAATTAATAATAATATTAGTAAAAGCGCAATCGTAATAATGTAATTAGAATAGTTATCTTAATAGTTTGCATATTCCCATACGCAATTTTACTCTACATAAAAAACAGGCAATTCTCCAAAAGGCCGAACAAGTATAAGATCAAATAAATTATTAATTTATAGAAAGATGCATTTAACTTTACAAAATATTAATACTAGTTTAAAATACAAAGCAAATGAAATGTATCCATTTTAGAAGATGTGTTATAAGAGCATTGAACTCATATCCATTTTAAAAAAGGATTAATAATCTGTAATTTACGGCTGTTTATATTTAGTTACATACATCAAAACTCAATGAAAATTCTGTAAACTTTCATATTAAAGGAAAATTGTTTACTGTATCTAAACTTTCATCAAATAATGAGAGAGAAATTGTGTAACATTGTTTGAGTTGAAATTAGGTTAACATTTGTTTTCTGTTCTACAATCGGATACAAAAACACAACAATTCACTTATCTGATAATTTAAATAAATTGCTTATTTAAGTTTGATAAATTAATGCTTATAAGACTTCTGTCTGACATTTTAATGCTTCCCTTACTGTCCTTGAAAACTCTAACGGATTTAGTCATTAAACGCAAAGTTATAAGACAATTTTTGAAGAACATTTTGCTTCCGAACAAATTTCATTACGCTAAGTAAGTGTTCAGAGCAAATTTGCGACATTTGTCCTTCTTGACTGGAAATCAACTTACAAGATGTTTGTCATTTATTTTATTTTCTTAATGCAAAAGAAGTATTCACAATTATGTATATAAAAATGTGAAGTTTCAAAGTGAAAGAAATTTATATTAAAGTTAGGAGCAGAATTTTATCAAATTTATGTATCTGAAAGGATTTATTCATCAAAACATTTTTAATTTCTTTTTATAATATTGGGAAGAAAATGTTAGTATATAGTGAAACTTGAATTTATTTCTCTAATTAAAATCACTTTTTTAATATGTAAATAGGAAAGGAAGTGAATGTTTAAGATAATTTTAAAAAGTGTTCTATCCGTGGCACCAAAGTCAAAAAGCAAGTGCTCATAAATAAAAATGTATACGGTAATACCTAGACTTACGCTACCGCTACTTGTACGAACTCGGAGGTACGCGATTTTCAAATATTGTCGATTATTTTTTACCCCTTCTTTTTTTTTAATCATTGCGATTTAAAATCGAGTCAATGCCAGAGCCTGATAAAATTGGTTATGTGATTGACGAAGCTTTCGATTTTGCCAGTCAAATAAATTTAGAAAGGGATAATGATGGCATTCAAGAACTGATGAATTCCCACAATCAAGAGTTGGCAATTGATGAGCTCAAAGCAAAGCATAAGCAAGATCAGGACATTAAAGAACTTGAGTTTTTAGACTTAGTTCATTCAGGAGATCGAATGACGGTGTGTTGGGAATTCGACAGAAAATGTCAGTTTAATTGAAAAACGTTTGCATTTTTTTTTAAAACGTAGACTCCAGGAAGATCGAATATTTTTTTATAACAAATCAAGGAATAAAAAAATATTATCAGCATGCTATGAGGAAATTCTGGCGGAATAAAGAAAAATCTTTGAACCGGATGTCTACTTTGCTAGATTTTAAGAAACCTTTTACAATAAAACCAAGTTAATTTGCAATTTTGTATTTGGGCTATCTCTGAGATTTTTTTGAACATTTTTTTTTCTAAGTTATTATTTTCTTTGCCTCAGACTCCAACTAATATTAATTTATATGTATTTATATGCGAAATCATTCTCCGACTTACGCGATTTCGACTTACGCACTCATCACTTAGTTCCACCTGTTGCGTATGAGTTCTGGGTATTAAGTATGATCTTATGTTTAAAAAATATTATTAACAAATGGTTTTCAACGGATGCTTATAGTTGGGTTGGAGTAAGAGAACTATTTTTTATTGTGGAAGAATAGTTGTGTGATATGCTTTTTATCGCTCTTCATTGGACTCACTTTTGCAGGAACACGACCAATCAAATTACTGTATGCGGTGATCAAAGTTTCTTATTTGTATGCTGTGAGTTCATTTTTTACCGTAATATTTATTTAAGTTTGTAATAAACTGTGATCTCCAATCCATATTAAAGAATATATTCCACATAAAACCAGCATTTCTTTTCTTTTTTTATAAGCTCTAACATTCAAAGTAATTTTTTTCAACTTTAATTATGTAATTCTTAGTTTTATATGTAATGCAAGCGTTTAATTTTTTTAAAAAAAATTTCCTTTTGGAATTTAAATATCCAATTTTTTTTTTATATTCTATGAAGCAGGATAGTAGACGTTACTATTAAGGTTGGATCACTCCTGTGAAAGGCTACGTTAAAACGAAATTGACATGCTCATTGATAGTGACCTTGATCGATAAGTGACCTTGATAGGTGTGTAAGAGTCCAAGCAAATCTGGAAGTCAATCGGAGAGAGAGTCCATTGTGGAGTGTGTTTGGGCGTCGTAGAGGGTTGAAGCATGTAGAAGTGTCGTAGAGTATCTATGCCCGCAGAAGTATCTCTCTAGCGTCTTTGAAGCTCCGTAACGTATCGAGAGTTTGGGAATTTCCCATTCCTGTGCTTTTATTTATACGTCCCATCCACAAAAACGACACGTGAAGCAGAATCATTTCTGTTTTAACGTAGGTGGGGTTGCTATTTGGCTATTGGTCCTAATGACTTCACGGGGGACTTTGAAACCGGAGATTGGCCCGGAACTACACAGTCGCTTCTGTGTTGGCTGGATAAAGAAAGGTCAAAGGTTGACTTGCCTTAGAACATAAGCGTCGGTGTGTCCGGTCTCGGATATTTTCCCACGCGAAACTCCGGGACTGTTGAGACGTCACTAGTTCCCTAACAGGAAATGGTTTCTTTAGTACAGAACACCTCAGATATATTTGTTTGCAGTAGCTAAGTAGTTATGTAGAAGATTCGTGGTCGCCGCTCATTTCAAGTCTTAGTGAAACTGAAGAACCATCGTTAAGAAAGGCTGCTGCAGGTTAATTAGGACTGGTTCAAAGTCCTCCCATTGGTGTGGTGTGGAAGCTCGTTGAGGGGTGTCTGTTTGGATGTTTTCGTTGTCACTTGATCGTGGATCAAAATTACGAGTTTTGTCTTCAATAGCCATCTTGTTACTTCATAGTGCAACGTTTGTACTCCCTCACTATGTTGATAGATACATTGTGCAATATTTTGAATAAAAAGCATCTTAATTACAGTATGCTTGATTGTCTTAAAACAATACAATATTATTTATTTTTTTAAAAAGGACTATTTTAATTTTTTAAAACATATTTTAATTTTAAAAAAATACTATGAAGGGTATTGTTTTAGAAAGAATAAATGTGTTTTATATTTATAAGTCTTTCCAATTTTAGTTTTTATAGTTAAAACTTTCCAGTCCATATTTCTAAGCAATTCTCCAAACAACAGTGGTAGCTATGTACAGATTCTTTACAAACAATATATTATTTCAAATACATATTTTTAAGACGACATATGGTACGATTTGGCAAAATTTTTTAAAATATAAGGATTTTCAACTTTTTTTGTTGCCTCCTATGTTGTATACTACTTATAAATATTTGTTCCCTAAGTTTCATAAAAAACTTGTCATTTAATTTCTTAAGGAAATAACTTAAAATTTGTGAAGTGATTTTAAAATGCTACTCCTCCTACAAAAATTTACGTACACGCATGAAATTTAATTTAAAAGTACGTCAAACTATGTATAATAAAAGTTGGTTGGTTGTTTTTGACATAAAATGATTGTGTATCCATCCGTACAATACTTCTTTTTATGATGCTTATTGAAAATTCCTTAAAAAATGTATAAATTCTGAGTTCAATTTTTTTTAAAACAATAATATAAAAAAGATATTTAAGTCAATTCCTACTTTGAATGGATGAATAGAAAGTATTTTATTAACGATTGAAAATGTGAATAAGATATATATATATATATATAGTATAAGAGAGAGAGAGAGAGAGAGAGAGTGAACTAATAGTAGGAATTTAAAAAGCGCAGGATTTGTCTGCTTTGTTGAATCAGTGCACAACCGGTTTGACAAGCTTGTCTGAAAAACCGGTTTTCGGTCCTCAATTAATGTCATTGTTTAACTGTTACATTGTTACAACAATGGAGACGAATCTAAATTTTCGTCGAAACCCATTCATTAATCAATTAACATGTAATTAATGAACAAATATTTGAAAGAAACTATATTACATCAAGGTGTTATCCACTACATGTTTAAAAAATATATTTAAACTTGATTGTAGAATAGAAAATATTTTACTAACGATTAAAGTTTGAACAAGATAAATATATATATATATATATAGAGAGAGAGAGAGAGAGAGTGCTAATACAGTAAGAATTGAAAAAATGAGTATTGCTTTGATTCAAAAATGCATACCAAGTTTTGTTAATGTATTATTAGCAATAGGTAAAAAAAAATTCAAAGCATTCGGTACCATAGAAAAAAGCTTAGCATTTTAAATGAAGACAAACTAGTTTTTTTTTTCTGAGAGAAGTATGTTTTAAGTTTGATTTACCATACGGATGTGAATAAAACGAATGTAAAATCTATCATAATTCTGCATTTCTTAAGTTTACAGTTTTCAAATTTAATGAAGTTATAGAAAGTATATAAAAAATAATTTAGGCTAACAAAATTAGATTTGATTTTTGACCATTTTTTGTCAACTCAATCATTCTGTGTCCCTTAATAAAATTCAAGATGTATTTTTGGCAAGTATCATGTATTACATTTTTTTTTTAGAAATATAAATAAAATAAAAGATTTCCACCAAAATAAACTTATCACACTTTCAAACAGTTTTACTCTCTTTTCATTGCAATAAGTGTATACGAATCAAAAAGGAACGTTTATGAATTAGTATTGTAATAACTGCTCCACTGTTTCTCCTTCTTGTAATGGACTATTTTCATTCTGTGCTTTCATCTGGACAAGTAGTAACAAAAACATATGTTATAACAAGAATGACATGATAAACATTGTTTACTCGAATGTGTGCATGCGTTCCTTATATTTTGGTTTCTGACACCATTGTCATTATCCTATTACTTTTATAATATTGGGTAAGATGTTTCATATTGTTGCCAAATATACGATATTTATGAATATGATATCTACTACACATTAATAGATGTTATGTAAGGTGATAGAATACGCAAAAAGAATTTCTGATTAAAAGAAATACTTCGGAATGATCTTCTTTATTCTCTATTGTTCTGATTCCAATAGATATCTCTGTTTCTTGCATGTATTTAAAATAATAAGTAACATTGTTAGTTCAATAAATACCTATAATAAAGTTTTTTTTTATTCTAATAGGCGGTGGGTTTGTGTTTCACCATTGCAGACCCAGTAGCTTCCCCGGAGTACATTTTATGTCATATATTGCATTATCATTTAAGTCTTGTATTCAGTTGCATTCTTACTAGTTTCGTATAAAAATTTAATTTTAGAAATCGTATTAATCTATTTAAATACATCTGTTAAGCAATTTTTAAAAAAATGAAATACAAATATTTGAAATTACGAAACATAGGGAGGGAAGGTTATATAAATGCTGCGTGAGCATAAAACTTGTTAGCAATGTTTAACTATTGTAGGCTTAAATATGTATAAAATGAATTACTGTAAATTTTTGAAACCATGCAAGCAAAAGGAAGAATTAAAATTTTTTATCGTATATTTTTGGAAAAATAAGTTATAAAAATAGAAGGAAAAATCGTTTGGATTTTTTGTCAAAATTTAATATATTTCTTTCCGTTTGAATCAATGCATATTAATTCAAACGTGTTCATGTATTTGCTAAGTATAAGTGAAAAGCATTTTAGATACGTAATACTTATAATGGGTATGAAAATAAAAAAATTGGTTTCATTTACGAAATTATGTAGATAACTTGTAGATTTACGAATGACTAGTTTTCAGCTAAGAGTATCTTATTTTCTACTCGTTAGAGGAAAATATCTAGCTTTATTCCTATTTGACTGATCTTACGATAATTATCACACTCAAATAGGACAATTGACCTTTCACCTTCTTGGTACAAAGTATTTAATCACAAAAATAGCTACAAATAAAAAGAAGAGGCAATGGAAGCAACTCTCTCAGGAATGTACACGAACTTAAAAACCCGTACCTTACACGTCGTGCTATAATATTTAAAAAAAAAATCACTCATTCTTAAATGAATGTA
>BMAO01021951.1:0-19307 GCA_019973975.1 Trichonephila clavata
AGCCAGCTGGAGAGTGACCGACTGGACGATTGTGATCTTTAGCAATGAATCCTGATTCAATTTCAATGCTGATGACCAGGGCATACTTGTCGAAGCGACCAGGCTACCGGTTAAATCCAGTAACTGTTGTTGACATTCGGCGATTACTCTAAGTATGACATAGTGGTTAGAAATATCTTAGGTCACTCGATCATCTCTAGTCGTCCTTCAAAGACGTTTGACGGTACTCAGTTACCTGAATGAGATTTTAACATCAGTTGTACTGCATATGCTATTAAGTCACCCAGGGGTCACTTATCAGAAAGACAACACACTTCCGTACACGACATGACACTCTCAACAATATCTTCAATTATTGGATGTACTCCCATAGCCTGCCAGGTCACCAGATGTCTCGTTGTAAGAGCCCCCCCCCAGATATGCTTGGAAGAAACTGCAGCCATCCCGGAATACTCTTGAATTAGCTGCCCAGTTGCAAAGATTATGGCCAGTTCTTCCGCAGAAGGTCATAAGTGACCTCATTGATTCGACGCCACGCCGTGTTTCGGCTTGTGTTTTTTTACCAGAAGTGGATTTACTATCAACTGATTTGTAAATTTTCAAGACTTACCTTCTTGATAAAACAGGCTGTTCTTCAGAATTTTTATAAACGTTTTCTTATCTTTTCATGTATAACATACATGTCAGGTTTCATGATAGTAGCTCGTTTCTTTCTTGGTGCATATATTTTTTTGTTACAGAGTGTATTTATGTTTTAAAATACATTTTGGTTGATCTACACCAGTGGATTCCCAAGTGGTCCCGGTCCCCGGTCTTTTCAGGGGTCCTTGAAAAACTAAAATTTATTTAAGGATCCCCAAATAAAGTCAGCAGTTACGAGCAAGGTTTTTTGTGTAAAAAAAAAATGATCTCTTTTTATTTTTATAGAAATTTAAACAAATATCAATAATTAATTTGGATATTCCCGACTTGGTGTCCAACCATTTTGCTCGTAGACTAAGGCTCAAATCCAAAACACAGATGAATCCATACTAATACAGGAACATCTTATTGAAATATCCACAAACGAGGGACCTAAACCAATATTTGAAGAAGGATACCACAAATTCTGGTTACAAACACAGATCCCAATGTTTCATCCTGCATTATTGTACAGAAGTTGTTGACTACATTTCCGTCTAAAAATTTGGTAAAACGTGGATTCAGTGCCGTAAAATACCTTATCACAAGAAAAAGAAAGAAGCCGACTAAAATTAGTGCTTGTGGGGATTTGCGGTTGCTACTCATAAACATGGAGACGGACACACATATAAATACCCTCATAACATCTCATCAAGTTCAACCAAGTCATTATTTCTTAAAATTTTATTTTAAACAAAAGTTGTAATTTTAGTAAATAATTCTACAGCAAAGGTTTTACAAAATTTGTAATTTTTATACTGTGCATTTATGTAGCTTTTTCACTAAGGGGGGGGGGGGCATTTTCTATGGGCATGCTTTAAATATAAAAAGTGGTCCGTAGGGCGAGTTTTGACTATAAAAAGGGGTCCATTGCTTAAAAAGTTTGGGAACCACTGATCTACGAAATTAAAAATTATTGTCTTGACTGTAAGAATTGTATTTTCCATACTCAGAAATTGTTTAATTAAAATTACTTTTTTGTTAATTCTGTAATTCCTCACACAATCTAATTATGTCAATTAAATGTATTTTTGATTTTCCTTTTCTTTTATGACCTCTTACTTACAAAGCAATATCAGACAATTATCACTGACTCTAACAATGCTATTACAATTTAAAACAATTCCTTTGATATCTTTTTTAAAAAATTGTATGCTTTCTTCACTTAATTTTTTGTTTTTTAATATTCCACTTTACAGATATTATAGTGTTTGATTACATAGATTGCTTTTTTTTATCATTGAGCCTACAAGGGTGTTTATTTTTTAAATACATACATTTTGTGCTCCTCTGTTCTTAAAAATTAATATCCCTCTGAAACCAATTTTAAGGGAAAACTTTGTAGTATATAAATTACCAAAAACCCATTGAATGAATTTAGAAGCTTATAACAAATCAACTTTCATATTATCATATAGTGGCCGCGGTGGCCAAGTGGTCTGGGCATCGGATCATGGCTAGCGTGTCATGAGTTCGATCCCAGTACCACTAAAGATCCACTGTGTAGGGGAGTTATGCACGTTAAATCTGTCGAGAGCTCAAACGTCGTGGTGTGGTGTGGTAGTTAGGAGAGAGGGTACCAGCTCAAGTGTCGTCCGTCACTTGACCATGGTTCAAAATTCCGCGGACCGTCGCCAAAAGCCCTCGTGTTGCTAATCAGTGCGACGATAATATTCACTCACTCACTTATTCATATTATCATACATTTGATACCAAATCTAATTCTCTTAAAAACAATATTAAAAAAGACACACAAAACACAAAGTGATAAACATTATCATGTATATAGTTTTGTGAAATTTGAATCTAGTGACATTCAAATCCACAAATTAACTAAACATATCTTAAAGGCGATACCGTTAAACGAAATTTTGTAAATTCACAAAATAAAGATAGTTTTAAAATAATGGATAATATGCATGTACAGTCGACTCTCACTAATTCGAACTTTTCGATAATACGGTTCTCCCACTAATTCGAGGTATATGCTGAAGCCCCTAGAAAAACTCTTGATATTTCGAACTAAAACAATACTTTTTGATACACTCAATATTTCGAAGTAAAATCTGTGGCTGGCCAGACTACAAAAGGCAATAATTCGAAGCTATCTTATAAAACTCTCGACAATTCGAATACTTACTATCTAGAGTCGTAAAGCATACATATCCTTTAGTGACCATCTGTCTACCATCCCTTCTTTGTGTTTCTCGGTTCCACAGGCGAAAAAGACGCTTTCCTTCTTCTAGTGGACAATACTAGCCACAAATGTTGTCAGCCGTCCGTATCTTTCTGTTAACACGTGACTTGCTACACATGTGTTCAGAAAGGATGGTTCGCTATTGTGAAGAAAAGAATTCGCGTAGCATTGTGTTTTTTTTGAGTCGGACTCACATAACTATTTATGGATTATCTGTGTGACTTATAGCATGTGGGGCTCCAAATGAGGCATGAGCCGCACTGAACCCTGCCTTGAAGAACCAATGATGTTGGGGTCAGTGTCTGCGGGAACCGGGTGTGGAAACGATTTCATTCCCAATGAGAAACGGAAGAGATTTGGTGGGGGTGTGAAGGAGAATTACTATATAAATGTATTCTTTTAAGAGTAGTCGGTACCTCCTATACCGCTAATGTTAAATTGAACTATTTTAATGTGCCTTTTTCTCAGAAACTGTTAAATATAAAAACTTTAAATTTTGTCTGTATATTAATTATATTTTTATATTTATACTGAAGTGAGATTTTTTAAATGTGTTGTTAAGTTTTTTCCAAAATCATTTAAAGAACTATCACTATGAAGTTTTTGAAAATAGTCATTTTTTCCCACGATATCTGATTTTTACACAAATGTTTTTGGAATATTTAAAAAAAAAGCTCACTTTCAGTATATATAGTTAGATATCAGTAATGTTCACTGAAATTTGCATGAGCACCCTTTGAGTAGTTTTGAGAAAAAGGAACACGCACTTTTTGAAATTTGTGATTTTGAGAAAAATGCATTTTTAATATGAAATCTCCAAAAATTATGAATTACAACATGTATTTGTCCCATTTTACTACACATTAGCTTATCCTGTATATATTTTAAAGACTTTTTTGTTTCCTATTTTACTTAAATTGCCCAGAAAATACATACATAGCATTTTTCAGCTTTCGTTTAACCAGATGCTTTGTAATATTTACATTAGTTTTCTCAAAATCTGTATCAATTTTTAAAGAAGTTTTTATCTGTGATGAAGGACAAACATCAAAGTTGAGAATAAAAACATCATGAATGCCTTGTATTAATGTATTAATATGTGAAAGTAAGGATTTGGGAATATGTGATTGTGTGATATTTCGAAAGATTTCCTTAATGTTTTGTATATTTACATGCGAACAGTAATTCTTAAAGTATCAAATCTCAAAAGTTTTTCTAAATTTGGTCAAAATGATTTCTAAAAACGGTCAAAATAATACTGTTTTTTATGCTTTTACACGTAAAATTTATGTATTTTTATGTATATAACAAGCTTTACAAGCAACGACAAAAAAAACACATATCAGATATCTATGTGCCTTTTATGAAGCAACTTTTTGAAAACTAAAGCTTAAGAACTTGTCTGTACAATAAATAAACATTTATATTTATACTGAAGGGAAATCTTTCAAATATACATTTTAGTTTTTTCAAAACATACTTTTACGTAGCATCACTGCGAATTTTTTAAAAATTGTCATTTTTTTGTCACATTATCTGGCCTATAGTCAAATATTTAAGGATTTTTTTCAAAATCTCACTTCAGTATATATAGTTACATACCAGTAATATGCAGTGAAAGTTGCAGGTGCATTTATTTATTTAGTAAATTCTGAGAAAAAGGAACATGTAGTTTTAAAAATATTATTGAGGAAACTGCATTTTTACGATAATATATCACTTCATCACAAAAATTATGAATTACAACATGTATTTGCCCCATTTTATTAAAAATCAGCAAAATTCAATGTATTTTTAATAAAATAGGAAACAAAAAAGTCTTAAATATCCCAGAAAATAATACGTAGCGTTTTTATCTAACGAGGTATTTTGTAGATTTGCATCAATTTTCTCAAATTCTGTATCAATCTGTGAAACTTTTAACTTTCATACATAACAAATACCCAAGTCGACAATGAAGTATCATAAATATATTATATATAAAAATATATCAATATTGTTTGGTTTGAATTTGTGGTTACTTTTTGGTTATACCTGATTTTACGACATTTCGAAAGTTTTCATTGGGTTTTTGTAAAGCTTTCATTAGGTTTTAGTGTTGCAGAGAATTTCTAAGTTTCAAATCAGCAAATGGTTTTCTATGTTTTGCAATTGTTTATGCTATCGTGCACTTAACACGAACGCTATTTTCAGATTCTTCATGCGCTCTGGTGTAAAAAGCCTGCTGACAATTTAGCTTTGATTTCAATTCATTCACTTTATCGCTTCGAAAATGTCCTGATGCAGAATATTTCCTATTGTGCTTAGTATTATAGTATCCCTTAATGTTGTATTCTTTCCTCATTGCTACATTGTTGTTGCAAATAAGGCAATACCTTACTTTTACGTTCAACAAATAAATTAATTAATTAAGATTTAACTACTTTAAAAAAATGCAATTTTGCGTTATATATATTTTTCTTTCAATCAAGGCTTGAAATTGTACCGATTTCTCAGCACTCAACCTGAAAATACTCAAACAAATTTTCAAGAAAATAGCAATACATTTCTTCGATAAAATTGATTCACGTGACAATAGAGCAATAGCGAGAATTCAAAAATATTATCCAAATCCACTTTTTAATCGCCCACGTAATATTCATTTTTAATTTATATTTTTAATATTTACATTATTTCACCAGCAAAATTTCTCACACTCAATATCTCTACCGAACTCGCTCTCTTCCAATGGGAGAAGAGCAGAACGATCAATAGAATCGCACTCTCTGATACCGCTCTGGCGGTCAGAATCACATCACCCAAGACACACATTCCTCTTAGAAGGAGGCAAAGGCTGCTCCCCGATTGTTCAACGCGCATTGACCCATACCTCAATAAAAAGCAGACTATGAGCGGCAACAAGCAGACCATTCTGCTTCTTGTCTTCGTAGACTCCAGACACGGATTCTCTGTCCTAGTCCATGCCCCATTTTTACGCAGTCAGACCCGAGCTGGATGATTTGCATTCTTTTGCATCCATCTGGATTTTTTAGTCTGGTGATTTTTTTTTTGGCCTGGTTCCTGTTTGGCAGTAATACGGTGCTTCTCTAGTAAGATTATTTTTCGGTCATTTTTCTGTTTTTACGGAGTTTGTCTTCCCACGCGGTGTGATTAGGGCTAGCGCCGGCACATCGATCTCTCGGCTCCTGAACGTGTTACCTTTCGGTTCACGTTCTTCTGGTTTCGCGACTTGGATTTTCTCTAGATTCATTCTCATGGATATGTCCGCTCCCAGGACAGATGTGGCGTCGACTCTGGTGAGTACTCTCTTTCAATCGGACCCTATTTGTTTTAATGTAGCGGAAGCACATCAACATTTAGATCGCGCCACCGCATGCACCGACTGTGAAGAGCTCAGTGACGCTTTAGAAGAGATTATTACCACTTTAAAAAAGACAGTCGGAGTCGTAGATGACTTACATAAAATTAATCACGGAGGTGCAATATGTGGCGCTTAAAGCGTCCCGCAAATCCGTGAGGCTGCAATATGCTGAATTCAACACGTACATTGAAGAGCTGAAAAAGCTCAATAACCTTTCAGTCCCCACTGCACCCTCTACGCCTAAGGCGAAAAAGAGGGCACAAAAAAAAACGAGTGCCAGTTTCTCCTACCCCAGGCACGGCAGGGAAAAAACAACGCGCGGAAGAGCAAATTCGCTCCCGTGAAACAACACCCCCTCTCCTTCCGATCACTCGGCCATGGAGGACGGGGACATTTCTTCATCTGACGAAAGCAGCTCAGAGAAGAGAAAACAATGGACACTGTCCCTGTTAGCGCCGCCGGCGCTCAGGGTGATGATGTAAACAATGATCAGTCGTCAGACTCGGAGAGCGATGGGTTCACCACCGTCTCTCGAAAAAAGAAAAGTGCCTCCATCGTAATTGATCTCAGCCAAAACACTTCTGGGCTGCTCAATACATTGAGTGAGCATTTAGGCAAGACACTTGAGGGGCGATTTGATAACGGAAAACTTCGAGTTTTCCCCAAGACTTTTCAAGACCATCGAAAACTCCAATCTTTTCTTGAGGTGAAAAAAATGCGGTCCCATACTATTGAGATGGCTAACAACAAACAGTTAAAGGCGCTGTGATCCGAAGACTACCTACAGATTACGACAGAAGGAGATGATCTCAGAACTTACTGGTTTTGGGTTTGAACCCAACCACGTTTCTATTCTCAGGAATAGGAAAACGCAGACAAATATGCCACTTTTTTGGTAGTTCTGCACTACAACACTATTAATAAGGAAATTTTTCCCATTACAAACATTGGGTTTTCCCGAGTTGTGGTTGAACCTTTGAATCACTCAAAAATGCCTCCTCAGTGTTATCGCTGTCAGGAGTTTTACCACCACTCCCGTCTCTGTAATAGAGCACCTAAATGTTTGAAATGCAGCGGTAGCCATTTCACCGCAGAGTGAAAAAAAATACTAACAAATCCCCAGCTAAATGCGCTAACTGCGGACACCGCATCCAGCGAATTATTCAGGATGCCCCAAGAACCCGATCAACAGACCAACGAAGAAACACAACCAAACAAGAATATCTGGACGGAGAAAGCCAAGCGCACTTGAAAAAATAGCCACACCGCAGCAACAGCAACAACCACAACAGAAGTCTTATACTTCGGCAGTGGCCACAACTAGCAAAACCAACACATTTGATGCCAATTCAATCATGCAACAAATGGCACAAATGATGACACAGTGGGGACAAATTCTTGCAGCCCTTCAAACAAACACTAATAATTAACATTCAGCGCGTTGAATAGTAACACTCTCAGAGTTTACAGTTGGAAGGCAAATGGAGTTAGAAACACATTGAAGAATTAAAAGAAAGTATAATTTTAAATAACCCCGACTTAATCGGTATACAAGAAACACACCTTCGTCCTCCGGACCGGTTCTGCATTCCAAATTACACTTGCCACAGAAGTGACCGCACAACACACAGAGGCGGGGGGGGACTGTCATTTTAGTTAAAAACTCTATCAAGAACCACGGCATTTTAGAAAACACTCAAACATTCGAAAACACAACGGTTTTCATCCAAATAGGAAACAACACGGTTATTACTATGGCGTGCATTTACAAACCTGCACATTGGCTCCATTAATGTCACGGAACTTAACGCTATCCTCAACCATAACAACAAAGCCTTTCTCTTCGGCGACTTTAACGCTAAACACCCGAGTTGGAACCCTGGTAGATGCAACACAAACGGTAATATTCTTAGCTCTAGGGCCGCTGGCTCTTCTATTGATATTATCGCACCTGACACTCCTACACATTTCAATCACAATGCTCCCAACACTGTTTTAGACATCGGCTTTGCAGCTAATTTCTCCCATTCTAATGTGTTTACTATTAATGAAAGCAGTGACCACAATCCAGTTATTTTTTATTTCACTACCTAACTGTAATCTACCACCTATACTACAAACACTTAAATCTACGAACTGGATTAAATATCAAGAAATTTTACATTACAACATTCCAGGAAATCCTACGATAGATGACTTGGACCAAGCCGTTCAAAATTTTAGCAGTATGGTTTCAGATGCTATTAATGCTTCCACTTCCACTATATTAATTAAAACCACACACCTCCGCCTTCCTATTAACATTCGAGAGCTAATTAAAACTAAAAATAGGTTCAGAAAACTTTGGAACAACACGAGATACCCCCTATAAGAGGGAAGTAAATGCTCTCAATAGACAAATTAGAATAGAAATCAACTAACATAAAAACAGGACCTGGAAAAATTTTCTTTTAACTCTAAATACTGAAGACAACTCTCTTTATAATTTGCATAAGCGAATTACTAAGAGATTTACTCCAATCCCACCTCTTCATGGTCCGAGTGGGCTAGCTTATTCTGATTTCGAAAAAGCGGAGGCTTTTAAAGACACCTTGGAAGTCACTTTTCAGGAAAACATTGAACCCTACAGTGACGACAAGATTGAAGAAGTCGAAAATTTTTAGTGAATCACTATTTCGACAGCTTCCCAACTGCCACACCACACCTCACTTCCCCCACTGAAGTTCGAGGCATTATTAAAAATCTTGCTAATAGGAAGTCAGCAGGCCCAGATCAAATTCCAAATATAGCATTAAAATATCTTCCTATTAAAGCCATCACACATTTAACTAAAATCTACAACAAATGCCTCATTAATTGTCACTTTCCTACACAGTGGAAAATAGCTAATGTAGTCATGCTGCCGAAACCAGGGCAAAAATCACAAGTTTCCACAAGGCTTCAGACCAATTTCGCTTCTTAATTGCACTGCTAAAGTATTCGAAAGAATTATTTCAAATATAATTAAAACTCAAGGCAAAGCCATAAATTGCATTCCCCCGGAACAATGCGGTTTCCGGGAGGGCCACTCCACATTACATCAACTCATACGCGTAACTAATATTATAAACGAAGGTTTTTTGAATAAATTATACACTGTCGGTGTCTTCTTAGATGTTAAAAGGGCATTCGACAAGATGTGGCATGATGGCCTCACATACAAATTAATTAAACTTCAGTTCCCTGATTATTTAATTAAAATGATTCATAATTATTTACATAATAGAACCTTTAGAGTTCGTGTAAATACTACTTTTTCAGACTTTGGGAATTGCCTTTCTGGCGTCCCTCAGGGATCTGTATTAAGTCCATATTTATACAACATATACACACACGATTTTCCCGATCACCCCACCGTGAATACTTGTTTATTCGCAGACGACTCTCTCTCTCTCTCTCTGCGGCATTGCCCCAGGGCGTAAAACTCAACTACACAATTAATAACATGCAACACGACCTCGACAACTCGAGAACTGGCTAACAGACTGGAGGATAGCTATTAATGTAGATAAGTCACAGGTTATTGTATTCAGGAAATGGGGCGTTATAGCCCCTCCAAACTGAACTCACACTTTTCGAAAACAACATTCAATGGGTCTCGGTTGTGCGTTACCTGGGATTACTTAGATAGTCGATTAACGTACAAACAACACATAGATTATCTATCAGAAAAATTCTGGGGTAGAAGAGCGTTTGCCATCTCCTTTATTTGGAGAAGGTCGCTACTCTCCCTAGAGAATAAAGTCACTTTACAAGCGTATTTTGCGCCCAGTAATAACCTACGCTTGCCCCATCTGGTGCGCGGTGGCACCGACCCATACTAAACGAATCCAAATAATTCAAAACAAAATACTACGTATCATTACTAACGCACCTTGGTACGTTAGGAATAGTCATACACAACGACTTACACATAGAGCCGATAGATAATTACATCACTAAATTGTCTAGAAATGTCTTTAGAAGTATTGAAAATCACGAAAATCCAATTATTAAAGCACAAACATTATTCTCATATCCTCATACTAAAGTTAATTTTGCATGCAAATCTTCTAAGTGGGAACTTAAGCCGCCTCTTAAAGCCACCGTAACTCAACAAAAACACGTAAGTTACACAATGAATCACAACACACGCTTCCGCTACACTCTTTAAAACTAGGTCAGTTGAAAGAGCTGCTGACGTTATTCTTCCATTCCTCTCCCTGCGCCGCAGGCGAGATCGACGATTTTCGCCTCTCGGATGCTCCCTCCTCCACCCAATCCTTATTCTTGGTGTCAATTATTAATTTTTTATAGTAGGCCCGAAGGGCCTTATACCTGGAGTGCATGGAAGCAACCTCGTCGACCGGCAGGCCATGTTTTGTGAGGGAAACAATTCTAAGCTTGTATGCGTTAAGTTGATTTCGCTGGATTCTTAGAGAATTGTTCCACCATTTAAAAGAAGGAGTGCTTAAGACCCGGCGCTTTCTAAGAGTTGAGAAGGCAGAGGCTTTTGTAGTTTTTATTAATAAGCAAGCAAAATCGTCCAATTGAGGAGATATTAGTTAAAAAAGAATTAAGAAGGTTATAGTGTTTGCGAAAATTAGAAATAAATTTATTCATGCCATATTTGGTTTTAAAGACAAAGTCAGAAAAGTTTAGATCACACCGGAGATGGACACTGATAAAGCTATGGTCGCTAAGAGATTCGGTTGAAAGAATTTCCCGATGCTCAACAAAGGAAATAAGGTCACAAGATGTGATGGTGAGATCGGGGTTTCCAACCGCAGACCTTGGACCATGAAACGTTGGCCCCAGCCCTGGAATATTGCAAAAGGGGTAAATTGTTGGAGAGCAAGAAATCAGTCAAGATATCCCCCCCCCCTCCTGTCAGTGCTCTTATAACCCCAAACAACTGACCTTACATTGAAGTCCCCGGCTAACAAAAACAATTCTTACTTATTCCTTTATAGAGATTCAATTGATTAATAGCCTCAGAGAAATCATCGTGAGGGGAAAGTAGACGTTAATAACAGTAAGGAGAACTTGATTTAATTTAATGTTGACAGACACACAGTATGATCGGTTTTCATGCGAAAGTTGCAAATGATATTCCGATTATAACAAACAATGGCACAATTGAGAGAATTCGAAAAGAATTGAGAAGAACCAAGTGGGGAATTTAAGGGAAGTTTAAAATTAGGATAAAGATACTTTAGGAGAAGTAGATCAAAACCCATCTCCACTGCAATCGAGTGAGCCTGAAGGTAGGCAGATCGGGAGTGATTTGCATTTAGTTGTAAAATTTTCAGCAGATCTGCCAGAATTAAAAAAGGAAAGGTTTTAACTGAGATGGATAAGTAAGAATAGAATGCATAAAAGAGTTAAATACAGAGATAACAGTATATGTGCAAAAAAAAATAAAAATAGTAATAAAATGAATTAAAAACATCAATAAAAATACAATACAATATAAAAATACATGAAAATGATTACATGAGTAAAGAATACTAAGATAAAAAACGACAAGGAGCAAGGCAGTGCAAATTTACAAATAGAAAAAAAAACATTAATAAAAAGAATAAAATAAAAATTATAATTGCAAATTATATAATGAAAATATATTGAAGAGAAAAATCATAAGAAAATATACTAACTTATTAAATGAATTACAATTCAAAGTCAGTAAAAGAAAGGGCTCGTTTTTTTTTGTAATTCATAAACAGGACAAGTTCGATCCTTACAGCTGTGCTTGGGGTCAAAATTGCTTTTGAA
Source organism: Trichonephila clavata (assembly GCA_019973975.1). Lineage (NCBI taxonomy): Eukaryota > Metazoa > Arthropoda > Arachnida > Araneae > Nephilidae > Trichonephila > Trichonephila clavata. The sequence continues at coordinate 12,033 of BMAO01021951.1, forward strand.
TTTTTCATTATATTTGACACAGTTAAGGCAGTTTAAGTTACAATTATTGTGATCATATGTATCAGATGCGCCACATTTAAGGCAAACAATTGGGGAAGAGCAATATTTTTTAGAAGGATCAAACAGGCCACACGTAGAACATTGCCTGACAGAAGTGAAGGAGTTAATTTTAACTCTCGAAGTTGAGATAAAAGAAACCTGAATTAATTAAATTTTGGTAAATTTTAGGGTCAACTGAAAAGACCCAATGGTTAGACCGGGAAGAAGTGATGGAAAAATCAACTTTAAAATTGTCATCATTTAAATTTTCATTTTTTAGCAAGGGCATTGTGCAATGATTCCTTGTCATAGGATTTGTCTACATTACGGATAAATACCTGAGGTCTTCTTAAGTGGGACCTCTTAATGTCCAGATGTTGTAGAGCTTCAATACATTTTAGTTCTCTTTCTAAAAAGTCAACGTCTGAATCCTTTGATAGTTGGATGGAGATTCCATTTTTCGAATTGTTACTGATTTTGATAATGGGGGAATAGGGAAATTTTTGTTGATAAGGCAAGCAGTAACTTTTTTCCTGACTTCTTCAGAGGAGCTGGAACCTGAGCGAAACCTGATGTGAAGGGACCGGAGAGGAGCAGGTCGTTCGACCGCAGGCCTGACGACATGAGCGGGGGTTGAAGCAACTTGGGCGTAGGAGATAGGTGGAGGTCCTACTGCTGTTTGAGAAATACTTCCTATAGTGGTGCAGCAGGAATTTATATCCGAAGAACATTTGACGATAAGTTCCGAATTTTCATCAATTGAGGAAGAGAACTTTAATAAATCGGTCGTTTCTTCAGCTTTATCTCTGAAACCACTGACCAGGCGATCGAAGCGTCTCTGAGATTCTTCGAGACGGCCCTCAAGAGAGGAAATTTGCCTCTCCAACGCAGAAACGCATGATTCTCTGGAACTATAAGGATGAGATACCGGAGAAACTGTATTTGCCTCTTTGCAAAATACAGAAAACACTTTAAATATTAAGAAGTTGATCAGCAAGACCATTGGCTGAATTTTTCAGTCGCTTATCTTTGGAAGAGGAAACGTAGGCACAGAGAGGTTGGACAGATGGCTGGCCATTTGTAGAAATAGTTCAGAGTCAGGGGCTGCTGGAAAAAATTCTAGTAGGCTATCGAACGGGGATTCTTCTTTTGCCATAATAATGATTATTAAAAACTGTTAGGGTCACAAATTGAAGCAGCAAGAAGGAACAAATCAAAATTCCAACGGCCGATGAAATAGTCAAATCGAGAGAGAGAAGCGATGGCAAGGACTAAAAGCCCCGAAGAGAAGGAACACACAGCGGGTGGAGGGGGATAAAAAAAACCCGACACAGTTGCGTCACTAGCGAAAAACCGGACGAGGAGTAGAGTAGAAACACGACCTCTTCGCTCGGTCGCTCTGACCGGAAGGTCGTTGCTATCTGATTGGCTTTTTGTTTTGTTTTCCGCATTACGGGATACAGGTATTTCGGGCCCAGAAGGAACCGACTTTGACATGTCGAGTGGTGCCATCTGTTCTGGTCCTTTTACTGCCTTTGCATATGAGAGATTTTTTCTAGTATTTACATTAGTGATTACTCTATTATCGTTGTTCACCGCGGTGGTGTTAGTAGTTTTATTTGAGTTTCGGTTTTGAGAGGCTTCTCCCTTTTTAGGTTGGGATTTCGGAAACTTTGCGCAGCGATGCGAGTTGGCCAAGTTGCCCTTCTACCCGCAGTTAATGCAGGTCTGGTTTTCTAATTTATTTTTAATTGGACAGTCGCCTGTTTTGTGCTGCTGCCCACATTTTAAGCATCTAGTTTTTATATGGCAATTTTTTGAAGAGTGGTTGAAGAGATTGTAGTTGTAGCACTGCGTGGGGCTTTTTTGAGCTCAACCATAAAAATGCGGAGCTTGTATTTTGTTTTTGATTTGGTGAGCTGGGCCACCTTTTCTACTTTAAATCCTTTGCTGATTGATTCATTTTTGATGTCATCGATTTCCGTAGAAATCGGCAACCCTTTGATGACTACTTTTTGGGGGCGTAAGGAAATGGGGAGGGATATCGTAGTACTCTTCATTTTTGAGATCAAGAAATTCCGTGATCCACCTCTGATCGTCGGCGGTTGCGAGGTAAATTTTGAGGTATTCCCCAGACAGCTTCGACACCTGAGTGGGGAATTTTTTATTCATTTCCTGCATGATTAAATTGTAGTTGGTACTGAACTTTAACATTATGGGAGGGGGATCTTGGGGGGGGGGTAACTGGCATCGCTGCATCGGTCAAAGTCGGTTGCTTGTCGCTTCCGGCTAATGATTGAAATTTATTGGTTGTTTCTATTGGGGCTTTCGCGCCTACGGAGTAGTTTTGTAAAATTTTAGCCCTTTTGGCCGTTTTCGAGGGGGACGTGAAACCGCCCAGCAAGTTCTTTTTAGCTTTTTCATTATTAATTGGTTCATCTCTGATGTGCGTTTCCGCTAGCTTGTTTGCCAAAGAACTATTGGCGCTTGATGTGGATGTTTGTTCGAGGTGTTTGGGGGCTGTGTTGTGGTGACAGGTGGGAAATGGGCAAGGAAACAGTAAAGCTAACTCACCCTTTATGTTGGTCAGGAAGGCTTGGAGCTGTTCTCGTTCTTTGATGTATCTCGGGAGTTGATAGGAAGGTCTATGAAATCTCTCCAATTCTCCTTTAATTAGTTGGTCGTAGAAGGTCAACTTGCAGGATTCCTGGTAAATCTGGTTTTCCAGGTCATATATTCTTGTGTATCTCTTCTGAGCATCGCTGGGACTAACTTCGTCTATTTCCATGATCTGGGCGCTTGTTCCGGGAGTACTGAGTCTCTCCATCTGGCTGGTGTCACAAGGACAAGATTTGGTTGATTCGGTGGGGTACGTCGTACCCTTGGTGGCCACAATGATGCCTTTCAGATATTGGAATGCACTATTCGGCGAGCCTGTAGGGCTCGGGAAAGCTGTGGCGCTTTCGGGAATAGTAGAAGTAGAAGTAAAACTTCCAATGGTAGTAATAGGAGTGTCCGGGAAAGCCAGGTCCGCGCCGGAAGTACAACAGTAGATCGGCTGAATCAGTACGTTGTCGGTAATCAGGAGTTCGGGAAAAACACGTCCTCCACTACGTGACAGTAACATGACCCGGCCTTAGCTGTTGGCAGCGGCGGCACTCATGATGAGGAAGCCGACGAGGGTTTTACCCTTGTCACTAGGAAGAAACACATTGCGCCTATTGTGATCGATACAAGGCAAAATGCAACCGAGCTCCTCGCCCAGTTAGGTAGGCATTTAGGCACACCACTAGAAGGGCGTTTTGAGAATGGGAAACTCCGAGTATTCCTGGTCTGTGTTGAAGAACACAGAAAAATCCAAAAATATATCTCGGACAAGAATTGTGGTCTCACACATTTGAGATGGCCCACAACAAACAAACAAAGGTAGTTATCAGAGGGTTACCCACAGATTTCGACCAAACAGAATTAATGACAGAACTCTACAGTTGTGTGTTCGAACCCACTCACATCTCCCAATTGAGAAACAGGAAGACAAATACCAACATGCCACTTTTCCTGGTAACCCTCCACAGATGTCCTGAAAATCAGGGCATCATGAACATAAAAAACATCGGATTTTTCAGAGTCAAGGTTGAACCTCTCAACCAATCCTAAATGCCTCATCAGTGTTACCGCTGTCAGAAGTTCTTTCATCACTCTCGGTTTTGCCAAAGGGCACCGAAGTCCATGAAATGGTTCAGGTGGCCATCTCACTTCCGAGTGCACCAAGTCAGCCAAATCCCCAGCTAAGTGTGCAAACTGCAGTGGCCCGCACCCTGCAAATTTCTCAGGATGCCCTAGAAACCCCATCAACATCAAACAACATAAAAAACAACCTATGAGAAACGTCTGGAAAGAGCGAGTGGCGGCGCGTAAGCAAACAGCCACACCACTTCAATTGTACTCCACTGCAGTTAAAACGAACACTCCCAACGAGTCACTGGATGCCAAGGAAGTCATGACACAAATAGCCCAGATGAAGCAGCAGTGGGAACAAATGCTGTCCATACTACAAACTAAAATTTAAGAGTAACCTTCAATAATAACAGTAATAGTATCTCTCTCAGGTTTTTTAGCTGGAATGCTAACAGTTTAAGAAATGATTTAGAAGAGTTAAAAGAATGTATAATAAATTATGATCCCGACTTAATCGGGATACAAGAAACACACCTTCGTCCTTCGGACCGAGTTAACATTCCAAATTAAACTTGTCACAGAAGTGATAGGCTTACACACAGAGGTGGAGGCACGGCCCTCTTCGTCAAAAACTCTATCAAACACGACGCCATTTTAATTGATACAAACGCTTTTGAAAATACATTGGTTATCATACAATTAGGAAACGACAGTAAAATTACTGTGGCGTGCATTTACAGACCTCCACACGGCTCCATTAACACAACGGAACTTGATGCAAAAATTCTCACCCACAGCAACAAAACATTCCTGTTTGGAGATTTTAATGCAAAACATCCAAGTTGGAACCCAGGCAGAGCAAATCAAATAGTAATATTCAGTGTAATTGGGCCGTAGGATCTGCACTGGATGTCATCGCCCCCGACACTCCTACTCACTTCAATACTTACCACACCAACAGCATTTTCGACATCGGCTTTTCAGTTAATTTGGTACACTTTGATGTATTTACAATTAACGAACTTAGCAGTGATCACAATCCAGTTATCTTTGACTTTGTAACTACTAATGTACTCCTACCAATACTTCATACCTTAAAATCTACAAACTGCATTAAATTTCAAGAAATTATTTACCACAACACACCCGGGAACCCCAGGATAGATGATTTCGACACAGCCGTTCAAAATTTACTAGCACTGTTGCAAATGCTATTTCTGCTTCCCCTAGAACTAGATTAATAAACACACCACACCTTTGCTTCCCTGAAAACATCAGAGAGCTTATCAGAACTAAAAATTGATTTCGTAAAAGATGGAATCAACCCAAAGAACCCCCATACACACGAGAAGTTAATGCTCTCATCAGGCCGATCAGGGTTGAAATTCAAGCACATAAAAAAAAGGTCAGGAAAGATTTTCTTTCAAGGTAAGTCGGTACCCCCTATCCCGCTAATATTAAATTGAGCATTTTTATGTCCCTTTTTCTCAGAAACTATTAAATGTACAGACAAAAAATTTTTCTGTATATTAATTAGACTTTTTTATTTAAAATGTATGGAAGCTTTTTTAAACGTATTGCTTAGTTTTTTCAAAAACATTCATCGCAACAGTATCACTATGAATTTTTTGAAAAAATGTCATTTTTTTTTTCACGATAACTGACTTTTACAAAAATATTATGGAATATTAAAAAAACGTTCTGTGCACTTTATATAGTTAGATATCAGTAATATTTAGTGAAGATTGCAAGAGCTTCCGTTGAATAGATTCTGAGAAAAAGGTACATGCATTTTTAAAAATACCGTTTTGAGATAATTGCATTTTTATTATAAAATTTCACTTCATCAAAAAAAATTATGAATTACAATCTGTATTTGCACTATTTTTTTAAATATTAGCTTATTCTATATCACTTTTAAGACTTTTTACTTTTTTCTTTTACTTAGATTTCTCAGAAAATACATATATATATATCAATTTTCACTTACAATTTATCAAGATATTTTACAGCATTTGCATCATTTTTCTCAAATTATGCATCAATTTTTGAAGAATTTTCTGTTCTGATACATTACATTCATAAAAGTTGACTATAGAGCATCATAAATACATGTTAAAATGTCTCAATACATGAAAATATGGCTTTGGTAATGCATCATTATACGACATTTCGAAATGTTTCATTAGTGTTTTATGTATTCACAGGTAAACACAATTTCTTAAAGTATCAGAATTAAAAGGATTCTTAAAATATTACATAAATGGTATCCAAAACAACAACAAAAAAACTTATTTTATGTTTTTAAGCATGAAATTTGTGTATTTTTTGTATGTAACAAGTTTTGTGCAACGAAAAGGGCATTGCATTTTGGGATATATTTATGTACCTTTTACTAAGAAACTATTGAAATCAAAGCTTAAAAATTTGTGTGTACATTAAATAAACATTTATCTTTATACAGAAGTGAAATTGTTTTTTAAAAAATTGATCAGCATGTTTAAAAATGTAATTTTGTAAAGTAGAATAATGAATTTTATAAAAATTTTCCTTTTCTATGTTACGACATCTGCTTTTCAGCTAAATGTCTGAGGAATATCTCAAAAATTTCACTTCAGTATATATAATATATATGCAATATAAAATAAATATTTCCAGTTCATGAATATAATTAATTTATAGAGAAAGAAGACACAAATTAAAAAATATAATCTATATAAGACAGTAATACATGATTATATGGCACTTCGAAATATTTCTTTAGTGTTTTGTTTATTCACATGTAAACGCAATTTATTTAAATATAAGAATTAAAAAGATTATATAAATATTACATAGATAGTATCCAAAACAACAAGAAAACTATTTGTGCTTTTAAACATGAAATTTATGATTTTTTTGTATAAAACAAGCTTTATGCAACGCATTTTGAGATATATTTGTGTGTGCATTAAATAAACATTTATTTTTATACAGAAGTGAAATCTTTTTTTTTAAAAATTGATCAGCCTGATTAAAAAAATAATTTTTGCAGAGTACAATAACGAATTAAATAAAAATTTTCCTTTTCTGTGTTACGACATATGCTTTCTAGCTAAATGTCTGAGGAATATTTCAAAAATTTCACTTCAGTATACACAAGAATATATATGAAATATAAAATAAAAATTTCCAGTTCATGCATACAGTAAATTTATAGAAAAGAGAAAACACAGTTTAGAAAAGAAAATTTTTAGAAAACAGTAGCTTTTATATAAAATTTTACCTCATCAAAAAGATCCTGCACCGTAGCCGGTTTTTTACTTTATTTTTCTTAATATTATCTTCTTTTTTTTCTTTTTCTTTTATCTTTTCTAATTGTCTTTGATCATCCAGAAAAAGCATGCTTGCTTTCATCAATTTTTCTCTATCGAGAATTTTCAGGGCACTTACTGAATATTCTCCAGGTCCTACTGCCATTTACTGAAGCTTCTGTTAATTTGGATACATTACCATCATTAAAGGAACAAAACAGCATTATAAACACCAAGTGAAAGTGTTTCAATGTGCACAAATGTT
>BMAO01021952.1:0-16956 GCA_019973975.1 Trichonephila clavata
ATTATGTTCATTTTACTGTTTGTTGATATTTTTTTTTTGAAGCAGAGTGCAGTTTAGGAATAATTATTAATCCAAATTGGAATTTTGAAAAATAGAGGTAAAAAACATCTTTTGCATTCCTTATTATTTGTTTAAAGTCAAATTTTCAATTTTAGAATTTGAAAGGATAAATAAAACGGATATTTGAATCTGAAATTTAATTCTAAGTTTAGAAGGTGACATCCATAACAAGAATCATTAACCAACAGTTCTTAATTGGTAGGAAATAGTGTTTGGTTAAATCAGTTTCAAAAGCTATGCATTTTGATCCCCTTAACTGCCGCCGGCGTATATATCCGTTTCACTCAACCAGTGCTTCAAGTGCCCTGACGTATGTATACGTCTTTCCAAAACACGATTCCTTTCTTTGCATCATTACAACATCGAAGGCTTTGGAATGAAAATAAGGTATTCGACTACCCTTAAAATATTAATTTTGCCCAAATTGACAAAACTTTTATGATTTTATTTTATAGACCATCTTATTGGCTTTCTAAAAGTACCAAGTTTATTATTTTCCGTTCACTATAAGAGAAATTACGAGTGTTTTAGTAAAAGCAGATGCCATTACTTTAGCAAGATATATCATGCTTTAAAATGCGTTTTACTCGAAATGTGTTTTTTTTAAAATGCTCAAACGGGGACAGAGATTACTGAAAAAGTTTTGAGAATAATTAACTAAAATTGTTTGTGTATATTCTGTATAGTAGTAGAAGTCTTTCAACATTTAGATTTATCAACCACTGTTTCATTACAAAATTTACAGTCCTTTATGTTAGTATAATCAGTGTTTTCTTAAGCAATTTTATATAATAACTAAGATAAAGTGCTCTAGTTTTTGTAAAAATTAAAATATCGCTTATCTTGAAGGTCATTTTTAAAATGAATAACATAGCAACACATCAGAATTAAAAAATTGAAAATTTGGGAAGGGGCTATGTTACATATATATGTATATACATATATATATATATTTACTTATTTTTTTCCATTTTAGTAATAATAATTTCTTTTTCTCTTCTTAATTTTAGCATATTTTTTCTTAAAATGTGTAAACAACTATATGACAATGATTATCCTACTAGTAGTATAATCATTGTTTTCTTAAGCAACTTCATATAACTAAGATAAAATGCTCTAGTTTTTGTAAATATTGAAATATCTCTTATCTTGAAGGTCATTTCAAAAATGAATAACATAGCAAAACATCAGAATTAAAAAATTGAAAATTGGGGGGGGGGGTAATATGTATATATATATATATATAAATTTTTACTTATTTTTTTCCCTTTTAGTAATTATAATTTCTTTTTCTCTTCTTAATTTTAGCATATTTTTTCTTAAAATGTACTAAACAACAAAAAAAATCCCCATATCTCCATTTTTGTTTTAAAAAAAGTGATCGTAAGTAATCGGATACCTTAAATGACCTTGACAGTGTTTGCGAAGGATTGACTTATTTCAGAGAAAAATTTGCTCTTATTTGTGCCTTTTCTTTTTACTGCAAAACACCACAAACTTGCATCTATGTGAAAAACGGTGTCACTGGGGAACAAATTGAGAAACTTTTAATCGGCAAGGGGTTAAAAAAAAGAAATTAACTTCCAGTGTAACTTATAGAGAGTGAATTAATTCTTTTATTAGAGTAGGCTCTGTTCCCTTAACTATCACTTACACCTAACTAATCTGGTATCGAACAAAAAGTCACAACAGAAGAGATAATTAATGACTAAAGAAGAAAATCCGATAAAGGATCTCCAGAGCAAAGGAAGATGTGGGCATTGAGACACAGAAAAACAAATCCAAGTGATGAGACGGTTGAAGAGAATTCGAACAACTTGTGACGTAAAAGATACATCGACAAAAGAGAGTAATTACTGATGAGAAACTTGAACAACAGCTTTTTATATCGCTCTTTTTTTTATCTTTAAGGGGCCGAAAAGATACAAGTTTTCACTAGTATTTTTACACTTTTATAATACTTATATACTCTAAGGAAAGGATATATTGAAAACGTAAAATAAATTGGTTCTTTTTTTTGTATTAAGTTAAGAGAGCAATGGGGAATTTAAAGATAAAATGTTTTTCTTAAGGGTGTGTTTTATTTTTAGGGTAAAAAAAAGAGCACGTTTTTCCTCTTTCTTTCTTTCCCTACAAAACATATATTTAAAAAACTTCTTTTTATACATTTATTGTAAGCTCTTAATGTAGTATATAATTATATATTATAAAATAAAAACAAGAATATAATACAAGAAATAAGAATAAAATTTGTGAATAAAAAAGTTTTAGAACTTTGTTTTGTTCTACATTGCATCAAACTTTTTTCAATATTTTGGAAGTTTAGAATATCTGTGTAGAAAGGCGTGAAATCAAAATTCATTTTTTTTTTATTCTAATTTTTGGAAAGTGAATTTTATATAAACGTACTTACAAAAAGAAAAGAACTACTACAAGAAAATCTTCAATTGAATTATTATTTAATTTATTCTTTATTTGCATCCCATTTTGAAGCGAAATACTATAACTATGCTCTAAATACTATAAATAGTGTTCTAAATACTCTAACTTGGTATTTTTTTTATATAAAAATGTAGTTTGGCACACATAAAAAAAGGAAAGAAACGGCGTGAAGAAGAGAAAAAACAGCTTTCACACAACATAAATTAAAACTAAATAAAACAAAGAAAATAATTAATTTTGGTTAGCTGTACATGTGTACATCATTTTCTATAATTATTAATGAATCGTTATTTAGTAATCTTTTGACAAATTTACTCTCAGCCATAACATTTTCAAATTATAAATGAGTTATAGATTATAATGCTGGTAAGTATATCAGAATGGTTATAAAATAAAAATCATTACTTAGAGCAACACAGATCAAACTCTTAAGAATATAAAACAGAATAAGTTTTCTTTCTGGCTTTTTCTCTCTTTTTCGATAAACATTATTTACACTCTCAAGAAAATTGCATCCAAATTTATATGAACGATTTTTCTCTTCTAAACCATCTATATATGGTTCACATAAAAAAAATTTCAAAGATTATATTGAATCACGAGCTAACAAATTTATGGTAAAACGCAAGATGACAAAATTAAGTTTAATGAGACATGAGTTTTTTCTCACATTTTTTTTTTTTTTTGAAGAAAATTTATTATAAAGCCAGTCAACGATTTTGTGTTAAATCATATACAGTCGAGAGAGAGAGAGAGAGAGAGAGACTCTCAATAATTCGAAGTTGGAGGGACCAATAAAAACTTCGAATTATCAAGAGGGTAGAAAAAACTCCCAAAATAATCGAAGAGAATTTTAAACTATGTAAAACATTTAAATTTGAAACTGTATAATAAAACAACAATTGTCCATGTGTATAAAATTATTTTAAAGTAGTTTTTAAAAGTACATATATATATTATACAATATAATTATTATACATGAGTTAAAACTCCTGTATTAAAAGAATGCATTCATACACAATCCTACGCATCTCTTCTTCACAATAGTGGACCCTCCTTTCTGAACACACTTGTAGCAATGCCACGTGTTAAACGAAAGATATAGAGGGCTGACAACAGGTGCGGTTGGTCTATTGTCCATTTGAAGAAGAAAAGCAATAAAAGTGTATTTTCGCCTGATGGACCGAAAACCACAAAGAAGGGTTAGCAAACAGGTGGTCATTAAAGGAGCTACGATACAGGCGAGACACGAAAAGACAATACAACACAAAACTCGTAAGCTCCAACCTGTTTGCTACAGGGCTGTACGTGATAGTGTGTGTTCAAATTGTTGAGAGTTTCATAAGATAACTTCCAATTATTGCATGTTGTAGTCTGGCCAGTCACAGATTTTACTTCGAATTCTTGAGTGTACGCAAACGTATTGTTTTAGTTCGAAATATCAAGAGTTTTTCTAGGGACTGAGCATATACATCGAATCATCGAGAGGTTCGTATTATCCAAGTTTTGATTATCGAGAGTCGACTGTATAATATATTACATTACCAAACCACTTTATGAAAATGCAAAGTCTATTGAAAAAAGTGTGAAACATAATTTTCCTTGCGTAATCAAATAAAGTTAGAATCAATTAAATAAAAGGGACACATGTGCAATCAGACCTGACCGCATTATTATTTTTCCCTTCCTTCCAGGAATTTTCAGTCCCTGTTAGACTAAGGAGAAATAGGGAAATGCAAGTAAGGCCGTCAGATTAACAATTTAACAAATAACAGAAGTACTTGAACAAATCGAATAAATAAATCTCGTATCACTTGACGACTCTCACAGAATTCATTTTTCTGTTTAATAAATTATAGTTTAAAAAAACGGGAAAACACGCTTTAATAGTGAATCGAACTAAAAAGTAAAAAATAATTCTTAATGTAAGAAAAATTGATTAACGAGAAAATTAATGTCATTGTGGTAAAAGCTTGGGTGCTCAATATCAATTGTTACAATTTCTTACTAATTCTATTCCGATCTGTAGAGTTGGTGTCAAAATATAGTACAAAGCACCCCACGCTTTTACCACAATGACATAAATTTTCTCGTTAATCATTTTATTCTTATATTGAGAATTATTTTTTGCTTAATTTATTATTCCATTTTTAATTCGATCTACAATAAAAGCGTGTATTTTTTTCAGTTTTTTAAACTATTATTTATTCATTGAGGAATTAATCTTTAATGCGTCATTTCTTAGAATCTGAAATACCCATTGGCATCCTATCACTGCATCGATTCGGCCCGGTTTGCAAAATGTCGGATCAGCCAAATGAAGGAAATCTGGAAGAGCTAAGTTTGAAATATTTATAACGAAGAAGGTGTAAGGAGTGTCAATGATATTTTTCACTAAAAAGAGCTCAATATTCTCTCTGAAACTTGCATCAGCATTAGACATAAAAGAGCACGTTTTAAATCGAAGTGTTTGTGAGAAAAGAAACTTTTTTTTTGTATTTGTATTAACCGTGAGCGTTTTCGTTTTGAAGATGTTCCTTGATCTTTTAGTCGCCAAATCTGAAATTTGTCCCCAAATCTGGTAATGGGAAATTGTTAATCCTGATGATCCTGATCAGGACAATCGAATAAAATTAATAAATTAATGTATTGTCATCAGTCCTTGAGAACTGTGTAAAATTTCAAATTAATCTTACATTTTAAAGTGGTTAAAAATCGAGTTCAAAGATTCCGTTACATACAAGTGAAGCTAATAAAAGTGTGTTAAAAAAGACCTCATGCAAAATACGATGAAAAAAATTTTAAGTAATGTTCTCACAGAGTGAAAGAGTGACTGGGAGAATGACTACATCTGAAGTCGCATTCTGAAGCTACATTAGAGAAGTACGAGTTTATATAATGGAAAAAGTGTGTGACATTCAACATGAGGAATGTTTTGAAAAAGATTTGCACATATCCGTCATATAATAAAAATATAGGCTGTGGGTAGCCTAGTGGTTAGAGTATAGGACTCCAGAACGGAAGACCGGGGTTCGATACCCAATGCCACAAAATACCCTCCGAGTACACACGGAGTACGTGCTCGTTAAATCTTTGGGTCCGAAAGTCTTGTGGGCGGTCACACCAGAAATCACGAGTGCAGGGGGCTGGACAATATTTCCCTCTCCTCCAGTTCCATGCCTGAATTGTGGAGATAGGTGGTGTCGCCACCTATCGTTAAGAAGTCCAACCTGTCTCACAGGCTCTGGCAACTTTCATTCCTTCCCTTTGGGAAGGATACGACCACAACAATAACAATAAAAGTAGAATTTAGTGAAAGTATATTTGTGAATAAAGATCACTTATATTTAAGATCATATCTCGTATAACGTATTATTTTGTCACATACAGAGAACTATAAAAAAATTTCACTATGATACTTTACTTATGAGGGAATAAAAATAATCCTTAGTTATAGCAGCTTTTTTGTAAATTAAGTCCACTTCAGTACTCTTTGTAAGCATTTGTATTGAAAGTAACCTTTAAGAAACAATCTAAAACTAAATTAGAAAACCGATTTTTGATTTTATGACCCTTCATTGATAGTTCCAAATATCTGAAACATTAAAAGTATTTTCTGAGCATTTTATAATTCACAAAATCTATTTCAACATTCATAAAATTTTACTAATAATTGTCTTCCTAAATTTAAGGGACATTAGTTATCATTATATTTTACCACTATTCAAACGAAAACTCAATTTACTATGATTCAGCCTCTTTCTTTTTAAATAATATTAGTACAATCATAATATCTAAAATTGTTGATTGATTGATAAACTTCTCCCTTTTGATCAGAGTTTATATATATGTGCAAGACATTCACAAAATCAATCGAAATGGAATGGGATCAATATCAGACTCGGAAACCGTCGGAGGCAATTGTCGTTAAATTACAGATCGTTCCGCGCCTTCCGATCAATTAGAGCTTTAATGCATCACATTCGATTTCAGATAAAGCACCATGCATTGCATTCATGGTATTTTCCTGTTAATTATCTTTATATCTTCCCAAACATGACAATATCACCTGCCTTTTGTGAGAGACTTGGGAGCCACAAATAAGTGAATCTGAATGAGAGAAGATCCTGCAAATCTGATTTGATATGTCGCTTATTTAAAGAAAGACCAAATTATTTTTTATTACAACATTTTCAGTACAACTGTGTGTGCGTGTGCGTGTGCGTGCATGTGTGTGTGTGTGTGTGTGTGTGTGTGTGTGTATGTGTGTGTGTGTTTCTCTCCTAATCAATATATTCATGCATTTAAATTTTGTGATTTTTTTCAAACTTGCTACTTATTGTATTACTTAAATAGAACAAGTTCAACGATTTTTTTTATTTGTTCAAATATGCATGAAATAAAATCACAGTTCTCAATAAGTCTTGAAAAATATTTCGTAAAAATTTAATTTTGTGTTCTCACACATATTCCAATCACAACCTTTCTTCAATTTTGAAGACATTCAAACTCTGAATATCAAACTATATTGTAAACATTCCTTGTGTTCTACATTTTCTTTTCCTATAAAAATAAAGCAAATTCAATTTTCATCAGCAAAAAAGGGGTTTTCTTGCACTTAAATGAAAAAGAAATCATTCTTTAATTAAAAAAGGTAAATTTATAGAGCTCTTACAAATTCATTGTGCTGATGCAAATTTTGTGATTATTCATCATGAAATCTGGTAGATAATTATCATTGTCTTTTGCCTGATTTCCTGTTCCTTTTTTTCATAAGTTAAATTGTATCATCAGCAGTTTTAGAGCTTTTAAGTGTGCTGTTTTTTTTAATTCAGTCTTTCATCAATACTCTAAGGATTTAAAAAAAATATTTTTGAGTTTTTGATTAAGTACTCAATTTTTATCAGGTAATGATTGTATTATTCTGAATAACAGCGTGGAGGCTCCCATATTTTATCAATATATGAGGAATCATGTTTTGAAAAAACTTGTTTATCTCTATTATTATATCATTAATCACATGAATATCGACACCCAACTCTTTTTTTACAGGATAGATCCGTTCCTTAGAAAACTGTGCAAAAAAGAAAAATCGTGTAAGAAGATACATGCGACTTATAGTAAATTTGGGTATATGTTCCATAACTTTAAAAAATCGTGTAAGATGAAAAACTAAATATTTTCTCAAAAACCTGAGCAAAAAATAATAATTATAAAATCCATATCCTACATATTTATAAAATAAAAACCGCAATTCCTTTTTATTCCAAAAAGGAATTAAAATTTGTGTACAGTGAAAATTAAGTCTATAAGTACATGCAACATATAAAAATTCAAATTGAAATTAGGAATAAAATTACTAACTAAAACTATCCATCGCTGTTTGGTAACAAGTGTGCATGTTTATTACGAACTGGATAAAATATACTATCATTAGTAGATGTGTTAGATATGTCTAATACAACTGTCGGTTTTGGTTCAAATGAGAAATTTTGTTCGTTATTAACGGCTTCTATTGAATATTTTTTTTTTGTTATAAAGTCTGCACAAAACACTTTTTTTTAGTTTCTCAAGTTGTTTATATAATTCTTGATATCCTCTGCTACTGATGTTGAAATTTTAATGCACGCTCTTTGTCAGGGTCGTCAGTAAAAAAATGCTGTTCCATAATTAAAGCAAATTTCAAGCCCCGGCGAATTAGATCAGATGTTAATAATCACCTTCACCTTCAATTTTGTCATTATCGACTTCTTCATTGTCATAAACTCATAAACTGTCATAAATTCAATCAAATTGTCCTTAACCAAGAAGCATTAAGCCCCCACCCCCCTTTTTTTTTTAAATTTGTGCTCAAACAAAAAATTTGTTAAATCCATGTACCGTGTTATTCCAAAATCGTGTGAAAAAAGAGTTGAATGTATTTGCATGAAATATATGTACAATAATAACGCACACATTATCAATGTTTTATTCTAATGATTTGAATTAATTTTGCATCACAACCGTTAGTAATTATTTATGAATTATACACTTAAAATGCAAAATTAGTATGAATACAACAACACATTATAAATAGAAATCCTTTGTACCTCTTGGAAGAACATTAGTTTTCTAACAGACCTTTGATAAATGAAATAGATATTTGTAGAAACTATATGACAAAAATAAGTTATAGTTTAAAAAAACTAAAAAACACCCTCGAACTAAGTTGTAAGATTAGTCACCAAATCTGAAATTAGTCACCAAATCTGGAAATGGGATCTGAAATTAGCCGCCAGATGCGGGATGGGATCTGAAAATGGGAAATCGTTAATACTGATGATCCTAATCAGGAAAGTGGAAGAAAATTGTTAAATTATTGTATTGCCATCGATCCTGGGCAAGTGAGCAAATTTCGAATTGATCTGACCTTTTAAAGTAGGTAAAAATATTGAGTTCAAAGATTCCGTTACATACAAATGAAGCTTATAAAAGGGTGTTAAAAAGAGAGATAAACGAATAAGCAACTGGATACAAAATGTTCAGAAGAATGGCCAGAAGTTGTAGCTGGATTTCTTACATAAATGTTTTTGAAATCTCTAGCTTTCGAAATTTATCATTCAACCAGTCAAAGATATCAATATAGGATTAACAATACGCTGAAAAATTGCATTTTTTTTTATTGAAAACGAATTTTTTTAGCATAATAAAAACGGATCTATACTTAACAAATATATTTTTAAAAGAACTTCATGGATATTGTTTACTTCCAAGCGTAAATGTAGTTGTTTTTGAACGGAATGCACGAGAATTCACTGTGTGACTTTGAAATTGCTACAGCAATTAGAAGGGACCAGATACTGAAGAATCTCGGCACAGAGACAGCAACAATAGTTAAGTAATAATTTTTTGAAATGATATTCAGCCCACAAAGACAAAACAACGAAACCTTAGTGGCAGTAGGATCATTGCTGATGGCAATAGACAAAGCAACACTTCCAGATATCGAACCAATGTGAGTTCAAATGGTGTCAAAAGGGATGACGCTCCATTCCTGTCAACCGTTTGCCATCTGAACGCTGCGGCATGCACGCAGCGTCCAAAAGTGTCATATTGATGAGAGATCAGAGAAAAATGGTTGCTACAGGATAACATCTGTATATCTTGCAAAGAATTTTGGGTGTAGTGTGCGGTCGGTCATTATCCTGCTGATGAAGGGCATTGGGCACCTACAATAAAAAATGGAATATCCCTGTTTGTAGAACATCAGCCACATATCGTTGGACTATCTTATTGCGCTTAACGAAAAATTATTTTCTTTCGAACGCCATGGTTTCCCATACCATGATACCTCATTATCGCACAGGAGACTTCAAGGGAAGCAGTCCTATTGGATAAGTTACTATGTTATCTCCACACTGAATACGGTCCTTATCATTGAGCAAACAGAAGCGCTACTCGTCTTAGAACAAAATTATGTATCATTCTGCTGTCTACGTCCCTCTAGCCCAGAAAGTTGCAGACAGAGTCGTCTATGAAGAAAGTCAACTTCAGTCTTCTTATCAGTCGTCATTGAGTGCAATCCACTAGAAATAAATCGACGGATAATGGTTTCTGATCAACATGGAAACATCAATGATATCCTTCCCAAGTCTAGAATCGATTCTTATATTATATATGAAATAAAAAGAACTTTTGTAATTTAAAGATTCATTTCTATTTAAAAATGCTGAAACTCAAACTTCAACCAGGAATCTGGCAACCAGATGATAAAATTTGAATTTCAAGAGGCTGGTGAGATAAATTTCTACTGCCTTACTAAGTGTATCAGCGGTAGCAAAGTGTTGTCATGGTCGCAAACTCGTGGCATGCGTTTTCGAGTTGCGAGATCGAATCTTAATGCCTCTGAAAACCCACCGTATAGAGGGGATGATGCATATTAAATCTGTAGAGCCTCAATGTCCTCCTGTTGGCTCAATGATGAAGATAAGGGGGAGGTGATGTCAGCTCAAATGTCGTCCTCGTTAATTGACCGTGGTTGAAAATTACAAGGTATGTCGCCAGTAACCCTCGTGTTTCTTCCTAGTGAGGGGGTAAATCAAACTGAAATCAAATCTCATATCAAGTTCTCTCTCTCTCTCTTGTACGCTGAATTCAGTTATGTCTCAGGATCGTCAGAAAACATGATATCTAAATTCAGAATGAAAATGCACCAATAAAATCGTTTGGTTGCGAAATAAGTTTTCAAATGTCATTTCCATTCAAAATATTTATTTGGGAAAGTTAGCTATGATTCAACAGATCAAATTTGAGTTTAAATCATATCATAACTAATTATAATCGAGAACAGTATCAAAATATGCACATCTTTTCATATGCAGGGTTATTCATAATCCTCTCCAGGATTGCGAAGCGCTGTTGTAAAATAACTGATAATGAATGAATACACAGAAACAATTAAAGCTTTATTTTACATAACAGGTGTTCTATGCATGAAACCTTGGTAACACATTTTACATAAATGTGATAGTCCAAATCCTCTTATACTTTACTCAACATGGTAATGTCAACGTTATTCACAGCACGTGTTATCCTTTCATGTAGTTCTACTGTATCACGCGGCAAAGTTAGTATGAATACGTGGTCTTTTGAAAGAGACCCAGTTTTCGGATAACATTGATAACACTAAAAAGTATAACTCGTTTTTTTAATAACGTTGACAGTACCATGTTGAATAGAGTGTGGAAAGAACTAGACTATAACATTAACACATACAAAGTAACCAAGTAGGGTTTGCAATTCCATGTCATATTTTCAATCCCGGGATTAGGATTGGACTATTTATTAAAAATACTTACATATTAGCATAGTTGAAATAGCATAATAAAAATGAAAATATAATTAAAAATTGATTTAATATTAATTTAATGAAACAAATAAAAAATTAATTTATCATAAAAACAAATAAAAAAAGCAAATAATGAAATTTTTATAAAAAAACGCATTTCTTCATTTTTTGTTTTTCTGTAAATAAGCTTATAAAAACACAGCTCCTCCAGCGTTTTAACGTTGGAACGGCTCTTATTTTTGTTAAAAATTGTCCTGCCGTAAAAATGCACGTTCCAATTCTTTACTAGTAAGTATTATCATCATTAAATAGGAGTGTGTTCTTTTCAGGTAGTCACCACGTCTTCCTCCATTTTCAAAAAAGAGACATTTCTTCTTGAATTTTTGATGACAGTGGCTCAAATCTAATAGACTGTATTAGTGCATATACCTCTTTGATAACTTTATTTAGTTCTTCTGCTACACTTAATGGTTTTTGTATATAAATTGATCCAGTTATTGAATCAGAATGTGAATCAATTTCAAGTTTTACCGTATTTTAAATTGAAGATCCAGTTGCATGAGCTGTTAGTAATGCAATGGGATTTGAAATGTCTCAAGTCTTCCAAGCAGGTCCGCTATTAATTAAAGTCATTTAATCGAAGAATAAGTAGTGTCTGGTTTCTGGGCGCGGCGTAATTAGGAATACTAACAAAAAAACATTAACAGCGCAGCGCGATTGATTGGGAATTTTTTGAAAATGAAACCAGATAAAGGTTATTTTGTTATGAAACTATATATATATATAATATAATGTATGCCATATTTTATGTCAATAAGGAAGTTGTATAAAAGTTCTGTGCATTTAATGTCATGTTTTAGAAAAAATTGACAAGGTTTCCTTTCAGGGCAGCAGTCCCTGAACAAAATGATGAGATGAAAGTGATGTCGTACGAAGATATTATTGTAAAATTTTTTTATTTATTGGCACTTAAGTAAAGTGCATGATCAGGGTTTTTTCCTTGAAAGGTTTTCCCCTGATCTTCGCCCGAATGGGATGCACTGTAGGGATTGTATGTTTGTAAAGAGCAATAAATTAGAATGAGTACCCCTTTCAGTAGTTATTTCTGTGTGCTAGTTTAATTAAAGTTGCTAACTTAGAGAGTTAAAATTTTCTGCAAATTCAGTGTTTTCAAGCATTCTAATGTTCGTGAGTTAAAAACTTTCTACAAGTTCAGTATTTTTAGGCATTCTAGAGTAGTTAAAATTTTGTGCAGGTTTAATGTTTTTCAGACGTTAGGTAAATTAAGCGAGTTCTTTCAGGTCGTTTAGACCTTCAATAAGTCACGCTTTTTTTCTCGGAAGGGGGTGTGACGGGTGCTTCCGCGTTTCACTAACCTTCTCTCACATCTTTAAAAATTTTATTTATATCAACCAATCTTCCGAGAGCCAAAAGTGTGACTTATGCAAACAAGATAGTTTCGGGTTTAGCGAGTTCGAAAAGATATAAAAGTGAGAAATGAAATGAAGTGAAAGAGGTTGATTAAGAAGGTGATTCTGAGAGATTAGTTTATCTAGTGGAAATATATTCGTCGGGAGAAGATTATTGAAAAAGGTTCATTAATTCAGTTCGGGACGAAACTGAAAGATAGCTAAGATTGAAGCCGCTCCTTAAAGCAATCCAGAATTAGAGAAACCTGCCTTAAGAAAAAGGTATCAGGTCAGTTATTTTCATAAATTAGATATAAATGCCTAGTTTGATTGTATACGTTATTCTCCGTGGTTTCAGTTAGTATTCCGTCGTTCATAATCAAATTCTGCTCGCACTCCACTGTAATTTGTTGTTATTAAAGTTTGAATAATATTTGTGTATTTCTCTATTAAGAAAGATCAATAAATAATATTGATTTATTAATTAAGTAGTCATTAATCATGAATCCAACATACGTAGACTTAGATAATACGCAAAGAGGAGTTAATAATCATAGGGGTAGCGAAAGGCTACGACAAAACTAATCTACATATCAAAGTTTCCCCTTGAAGAAGGGTTGTGAATTAACGCGAAGGCTAGCTCCAAAGTTTCCTCAAGAGGAATAATTAGAAGGTCGCGTATAGATCCGTCACAAACCGTTTCTGCTAATGACTTTTAAGCGTGTTTGACGGCTCTATGTTCTATGTTAATTAGTCATTCAACCTCCATCGCCTACTAACACTCCTTTTATTTGATCGATCGAATTCAACAACATCATGCGTACATCGCCATCGAAAACCGACATGTCTTAAAAGTTCGTTAATGGGGATAGTGTATTTACTGAGCCAAAATGATATGTCAAAAGATTTGTAACCTTAATTCTTCTTATCTTGGACATATTTATAAAGGGGATGTAAATTTTGTAAACTACAAACCTTAAAAAATTCATATTTTAATTTAATTGTAAATGCCTTTATTTTAACTTCTTATAAAACATTACTTGTATACCGAAGAGAATCCACATAACACTTATTTTAAATAATTCTGAAATTCCGATCTGTGTATTTTAATTAAACTGGATTTCAATATATTTGCTACCAATCAAGAATTTCACTTTGGATCAGATGACTGCAGTCGGTCTCGAATAATAATACGGCGGGTAACTTCAAGACGGAAAGCATCAAATCAATATCCGGAAAGCAAGGTTGCCCTATGAGCCCAATTTGAATGAAGCTTGACAATTTATTATCTCTACAGAGCGTTATTTTGAATTTCTTATATCGTCAACTACAGAAATTCTGTTCAGAGAAATCCTTTGTGCTAAACTGTGGTAATTGTTATAATTTGAAATAAATATAAGCCACGTAGCAATGATATAGAGAAATATTTATGAAATGAAATTGTGCTTATAAATTTTGCCAATTGGGATCTGGAAAAAAAATCTAATTATGGTTTTTGGTTTTTTGAGTATTTTTTAATATAAAATAAAACGTTATATTTGTTTAGTGATGTTTATCTTTCGATTTATATTCATAGAGTTTTCTATTTTTTAATTTTCTTTTGTAACGTTAAGAGTAGTCGGTACCCCCTATCCCGCTAATGTAAATTGAGAATTTTTATGTACCGGTTTCTCAGAAACTATTAAATGTACAGACTTAAAATTTTTTCTGTATATTAATTCGACTTATTTATTTAAAATGATCAGAAGCTTTTTCAAATATATGTTTAGTTTTTTCAAAAACATTCATCGCAACAGTATCACTATGAATTTTTTGAAAAATGTCATTTTTTTTCACGATAACTGACTTTTACAAAAATATTATGGAATATTAATAAAAGCTCCGTTCAATATATATAGTTAGATATCAGTAATATTCAGTAAAGATTGTGCAAAGTGCTTCCGTTATTAGGTTCTGAGAAAAAGGTACACGCATTTTTAAAAACACCGTTTTGAGATAATTGCATTTTATTATAAAATGTCACTTCATCAAAAAAATTATGAATTACAATCTCTATTTGCACTATTTTTTTAAATATTAGCTTATTCTCAATAACTTTAAGACTTTTACTTATTTCTTTTACTTAGATTTCTCAGAAAATACTTATATAGCATTAGTATTAAACCCAAAAACTTATACATGTGGATTTCATCCATTCTTTCAAACGTACAGTCATTCATCCTCAGGGTGTAAGGTATCCAATGTCTCCAAAGAAAGGATCCTTAGGATTTGACTCCCTGTTCCTTTCTTTTGACCTCATGGAGCAGCTCTGTTAAAATTACTTATTTGCTATGGAAATTCTTCTTAAAAGTTATTTTAAAAAAGCTTTACCTTAGTCTTTATAAGAAAAAAAATTCCTCTTTGTCTGTATGACGGAATTTTTCGTTGTTTCTTTCGTGTTCCTCTAAATGCAAACATTGCTTATGTAGTTATATTTTTATAATTCCTCTACCTAAGTGCTCACATAACCATTATCAATGAATAAAAAATGCAAAATTATTCATTTTCATTTTAATCAAAGTGTATCATTCTAATAAAGTCAATCTCTTCATAACTTAAAACTTCTTTAAACCATCAAATATATCAAATGAATTGTACATAAAAAATCTCAGCATAAAAAAATATAAGCCATGGCAATAGTTCAGTTTTATGTATAAAAGACACTAAAATTATCAATTCTTATAATAAGATCAAAATCAAATTTCAAAAATATTAATTATGAACCACGTATTTTTAAAAATATATATAGCATTCATTTTGTGTAAATTTAATCCGAAACTTCCAAAAGGTTAACCCGAGAGAGATCTCTGGTAATTTTAAAATATTAGCA
This sequence comes from Trichonephila clavata, assembly GCA_019973975.1. Classification (NCBI taxonomy): domain Eukaryota; kingdom Metazoa; phylum Arthropoda; class Arachnida; order Araneae; family Nephilidae; genus Trichonephila; species Trichonephila clavata. The sequence goes on from BMAO01021952.1 coordinate 15,608, forward strand.
TTAACAATAATAGGTGGAGTTTCAAGTTTGACTGACCAATCAAAATTTACGTATAATTCAAAAATAAAATAGAAAAAATGCTGTGATGGAACCAGGCAATATATAAAAAATTGCTAGGGTAGAACCAGACATATATAAAAAAAACTATAATAGTACCACTACCCCATACCACACCACATCATATGGTTACATTTAAAGCATAAATTTCTTCAAAATATCTCAACCACTTTTTGGTTTCTTCTAGCTATAATTACAATCCGCTTCAAAATATTTTCGTGATTTAAGCATCAAATCAACGTTTCTAGATATGGCTTTTAATGAACTTGTATATAGCCTCCCTAACCATGCTATATGCTAACCTGTAATCTAGCTCGCAAGGGTTTCGTTACTGGCTCAGTATGTTGAAATATTTTCAAATATGCGTTAGCACACAAAATTATTCTAAAAGTTGATATTTCGTACAGAATACATTTTGCCATTTGTCGTATCAGTGGATTATAATTTCGATTAAAATTTTGACCAAAACCAGAGAAAAATTTTAAACGAAAATCTGTATTCATTATTAGTCGAGGGGAAAAAATCTAGGAAAATGTCCGAAAACGAAAACCGATATAGCAACTAGTATAGGAATGATTCGTGCTCCATCTGGTAACAGAGAAAAGCAACAAAGTTTGAGAACAGAAAAATTTAGATTTAAAAATAACACAAACAATATTAAATCTAATTTTAGATTCCCCGATAGTTAATAAAGTGCCCCGAAGTTTTTGGCTGTAAAAAAATTTGATTTAGGAGAGCTTTGGGTCTTTTTTGAGCGAAGCCCCCCCCCCCCCTCCGAGTCGTAAGGTGGTTGATTTCACTAATTGGCAACACAGGAAAATTTATCAATTAGTGTTTTAGATTAATTTTTCATTAACGAAGAGTCATCTCAGTTTTTCGAGATCGCGATGAATGATTTCGGTGCAGACGTACCGGAGAGAATTTTAAGAAATAACTGAAAGTTCAAGCAATGAAATTGAATATGCTTAATTTTAAATTTAGCTTTATATCGGATAAATTTCTTCTATCTTTTTAAGTTAGTTCAGTAATTAAGTATCTGAAATTTATAGTTAACGAACTCTATAAATTACATAGTTTGCTTTTATATATCTGAGATAACCGTATTACCTTTTTAAGCGTAGACAAAAAACAAACATCGATGTGCAGTATATCTGTAAATTTCTGAGATAAAGAAGACCCCATTATCATTTTTAATTATAAATCCCAGGTTTGTTAATTCGAATTAAATTAATGCATACGATGTGAGCCTTACAGAAATATAAGTATCACAAAAAAAAAAGAGAGAAAAAAGA